>PVIW01005785.1:0-99331 GCA_004026585.1 Noctilio leporinus | reverse complement strand
TCATCCACTGATGGGCACTTAGGCTGTTTCCAGCACTTGGCTATTGTAAATAGTGCCGCTATGAACATAGGTGTGCATAGGTTCTTATGAATGGGTGTTTCAGGATTCTTTGGGTATAGTCCAAGTAGTGGAATTGCTGGATCAAAAGGCAGTTCCATTTTTAGTTTTTTAAGGAAACCCCATACTGTTTTCCACAGTGGCTTGCACGAGCCTACATTTTCACCAACAATGTATGAGGGTGGAACCACTAACTTTTTAAGACTCACCTACAAGTTTAGTGGTAGTAATTTTTTAAATTTTTTATTATTTTTTTAAAGATTTTATTATTTTGAGAGAGGGGGGAAGGGAGAGAGGCAGAGAGGGAGAGAGATATCAGTGTATGGTTGCCTTTCACCTGCCTCCAGCTACGGACCTGGCTTGGAGACCTGGCTTGCAACCTGGTTACGTGCCTTAACTGGAAATCAAACCAGTGACCTTTGGGTTCCCAGGCTGGCATCTTATCCACTGAGCCACCAGCCAGGGCTGAGTGGTAGTAATTTTTCAGCTTGGCTTTAGTCATCACCAGTTTAAGATTGCTGCTGTTTGCTGCTGTTGTCATCGCTGGAGTCCACCGAGTCATGGGATTGTAGGGTGAGAGCTGGGCAAGACTGTAGCAACACAGAACTACTGGACTCAGCCAAGGTTCCCATGGGATGACTCTTGTGTTTCTAGGAATATTTGGAAAAGATACCTAATCCGTTCACCTAGGAAAAAACAGATCATATTAAAGGAGTTTGCCTGAGTTGTTCTTTCTGGAGTTCTCCACCATGCTGATGTGTATTATTTAATAGGGGTAGAGGTAGATAACAAAACCATAGAAGGTGAAAGAAAACAGAAGGATGGCAGCCATGAGGGTTAGTACAGGAGCCTCGTATCCTGGTATTTGGTCCCCTTCATTCTACAGATGTCCCTTTGCCTCTTTCTTGTACCTAATCTTGTAGGTGAGGAGGGCTGGGTGCCCTGAGTTTAGATGTAAAAGCCTCCAGGCTCCCTCCATTACTATAATAGGAAACTTGGAACTATTTCGATGAAGAACCCTCAACTTCATTCCTACTCCCTACTTCTCTCAGGAAAGAAAAGAAACTTTTTAAAAATATCATAAAATTAAACTACCCGTAAGTAATACCATTAAAACAAGTGTTTAAATATGCATATGTGTATAAAAATAGACACACACACACACACACACACACACACACACATAGTACTTAGATCTGTGTGTCCATGGCCAGTCATCTATTATTCTCTTCTGTTGTTTTGTGGATATGTTGACATTTTTTAAATATTTTTTTTAGCCTTTAATAGTACGGTGATTGATTTTAACAATTTTCATATTTGACCTTGTTTTTGATCTTCTTTTTACTTTGTTCCCTGCTTTTTGCATTCTCCTCCCCATTCCCTTCTTCATCCCATTTTTGATTGTTGGGTTGTTTTGTTTCTGTGTCTGTTGTGTGTTATTTTTGGTTTCTGTCGGTCTGGTCCGGTGTTTTCTCCTTTCTCTTGTTCCCCGCCTCCTGCTGCTCTAGCCCCACAGGCTGTGGAAGCTGGCCGAGCAGGTAGGGATTTCCTCTTCATCCATACCAGTGCCTACACACCACCCACCACCAACCTGTCCACTCCCTACAGTGTGACAGACTAGGAGTTGAGTGCACAGACTGACTGGGGTTTACAAACCACGTGGTCGAGAGGACTGATGCCCCGCATGATGTCATTCCTCGGATCTACTCAAATGTTTCACACTTGTGACAAAAGCTATACTTTCATTTATTGTACAAGATCAATAATTTCTTTGCCAGTTTGGGGTCATCTCTATTTTACTTCATTCTCCATTTTGAGTGATCTGTTTTCTGGTTTGTTCACTTATTAATTGGCCCTCTGTGTTTACGTGTTTTGCATTACTCAGAACATCAAAACACCTCACTCAGCACTGGTCTGTGACACAGCTCCCCTGAATAGTCTCAGGTTAAAAAGAATGCTGTTTGCCTTGTCCTCTAGGGTGGGCTTCAAGCTGGAGGCTGACTGCATGTGCTCTCTGCCTCGGTAGTGAGATCCCAGTGACCGGGTTTAGTAGGATGGTGTGTCTTAATGAAGATATCTTCATTTTTATTTTTTCTGCATGTAAAAACATGCCTTTGGTGCAACATTAAAGTTCTTTCCTGAAGAGTTTTAGCTCTTTAAATAAACCCTCAAGGGCTCCCTTATTTTTTGACAAATATGTTTTAGGTTCCATTTTTTTCTACTCAGGGTATCATATTGCCTTCCCAAGAAATGTATGTATATTTTTGACTTGTAGCTTTAATGACATTGGTCGTACCTGGACAGAGCTTGCTGGTCAGAAGTCAACTCAGCACTGGACTGTCCCAAAAGTATTGAACTAATGTCAATATAATTAAAACAGTTTGTGCAGCCAATACTTTTGGGACAGACCTCATATATTTTGAAGGGATTTATGGTGCAAGATATGATTTCTGAACTCCTGGGTCAAATAAGTAGTCAGATAGCTCAGACAATTTGAGTACTACCCTGCTGACTACTGGTAAACACATAACCTCCCCTACATGCATCACAGACAGAAATAACCTCCCACAACTGGAGGAAAGCCAAGACAAAAGTAGAACTGAAAGGAACAAGATAATTATCTCTTAACCCTTTTTCCTTAATCTGTCCATTCATGTCACATGTTCTTCAGTTTCTTGAGCTCCAGATATTTTTGGATACACATAGTCAAATTTCTCAGCAAATGAAACTTATATTCTTGACAACCTGCTTTGGCCAGGCCCACATTGTCTCAGCAGCGTTAGCCTTTTTATTTACTTTTTTTTTTTTGAAAGACATGTAGTATACTTCTTTTCTTTTCTAAATGTGATCGATAGTCATGCTGTGTGAAAATCCAGTGTTATTCAAATAACTTCCTTTCAGAATTGAAGTTATCAGCTGAAAGTTAACGGGTATCATGGAGAGGTATGGATTCAGTGCATGTAGTATGCTTACTAGCTTGTGGGAAACAGACCCAGATTCCCCCCATACATACATGAGTTAACCACACTGTGTCCTTGCTTGCAGGGGACCTCAGGACCTGATCCCACCACCGTCTATGTTGACATGAGAGCCCTGAGGCATGACAGGTATGATGCACTTGTGATGTGTTCTTGGTTGCCAGGTGTGCAGATCCCACCTAGAAAACTAGGGGCAGCAACTTTTATATGCTCCAACTACAGTCAGCCACACAATGAATTAAGCAGTAGAGGTGCGCAGATTGAACTTAAATCTCTCCACATTCTGTTTTGTTAACATACCCAATAGGCCAGTTGACTTTTTGTCTGAAGAGGCAAATGGAAATTGTTGCACCATAGCCAGGTACAATTAGAGTTACTTTTTCTTAAGTTTAATTAGCACTTGAGTCTTTTCCTTCATCATTTCATTTAGGCACCATTTTGCTCCTCATAAAATATCCACATACTCCTTTACATGATGAAATTTTTTGTCAAGGAGATTCCATGAAAAACAAAAACACAAGTCAGGTTACCTTTCTGTGCAGCTTCCTAAGCAGCCTTGAGCAAGAATAAAGTGTGATGTTATTGGTGGATGCTTCTAAGTTCCCCTCAAGGAATGTGGTAGTGCCCAGGGAACTACTAGTTGCCTCCCTTGGTCCCTGTAGCCCTTGTTTTAGACCCTGATGTTTGAAGAGGGTGGCAGAGGTTAGAGCCTGTCTTATTGGACTCCCTGGGAGGCTGACCACTGTAGCAAAATCCCATCTGGAACATTTTCAAAATTCATAAACTTAGCCTGGAAGAGATCAAGTAACTAATTCATGCACATTTCCAAATGTAACATGTACAGTAGGCTTTAAAACAAATCTACTCCCTATGTAAATTATTTGAAAAAAAAACTAACTTCAAATGGTGAATAATAGCTCATTAAAGACTCCATGTGAGTGACAGTTAGGCAGTTCTGCCTGTAGCCTGTCCCTTGGAGCACATGAGGAACAAACATGGTGAGGCCATGTGGATGAGAACTGACTGACCTTCGGGTCTTGAGAGAGCAGACTGCAATGTGAAACCCATTTACCTCTCATTCTGGAAAATCAGGATGGTTGAGAGGAGAAACTATAGGGAATTTTTTTTTCTTGGAAAGGATGGAAATATAAAGGGCTTCTTTCTAACAATCTTTGGACTTACCCTTTTGGCTCTCTTTAATGTGGCAAGTCTTCCTATTAAGAAAAGTATAGGATTTTGGAAAAATAAAATAAAATTAGAACCAGTACAGTGTATGGCAGTTAGGTAAGAAATTTTCAATATCAGACCAATATCTGCTCTACAAAGAGCCAGGAGATGTAAGTCCTAGGAAAAGCTTTGTGATGATTTACTAACTCTTTGTGCTTGGCAAGTCCATAATCCTCTTAAGTGGCTGTTTTTTTTTTATCTATAAAATCTCTTAATACAGCTTCCTAACAAGGTCACCCAAAATAGAAATGATAGTGCTTTGTGAACTGGGAGTTGCAATGCAGTTATTTGTTATTAGAGATAGCCTTCAGTCCTGGCTGGTAGCACAGTGGATAAGGTGCTGGCCTGTGAACCCAAAGGTCGCAGGTTTGATTCCCCAGCCAGGGCACATAACAAGGTTGCAAACCAGGTCTCCAGTCAGGTCTGTGGCTGGAGTCAGGTGAAAAGCAACCATACATTGATGTCTCTCTTCCTCTCTGCCTCTCTCCCTTCCCCTCTTTCTGAAAATAATGAAATGGAATCTTTAAAAAAAAAAAAAAAAGATAGCCTTCAGTAATATGAGTAATCAGTACAGTTAATGGTAATGTTGATTAGCATCCAAGTGATCCAAGCAGCAGCCCCAGTTCCACACACGTCAAGCATTTCCATCCACCCCATCCAGGTCACTCATGAGAAAACCTTCAGAACTGAACCCACACCCTGTTTTTTCACTGGTTTGGGTGACCTTCCATCCGGTACCACTCTCCCAGCCTTGCACCTCATATTCTTAGTTCTCTCCTGCATTGAAGACATGTGGCTGGGAGTTGAGGGGAGCTCTTCAGACACCAAACATGCTTGCACTGGACTTCTCTCTTCATCCGCTTCAGTGTTTGACTCAGAGAAACCAGAGCAAACCATGTCCTGGAGCAATATGCTCCTGTGCTTTCCCTCCCAGATCGGCTCCCCAGGGGCTCTCAGTGTCACAGCTCCCTTCACTGCCTTCTCCCGCTCATGCGGTGGGGCTCAGCACCTCCCTGTGGGCCCCTGGCTCCTGCCCTCGCCCTCTTTTTATCAACACCTGCACGTTGGAGGTTCAGACCTGGACCTTTCTGAACAAGTCTTTCTCTCTCAGTTGCTGCTCGCTAGCTGTAGTGTTACTCATGCCCAGCTTCTCCAGACAGCAGGGCTGGATTCATGGTCCTGCCCCATCCTGCTGGGCTCCTTCTCCTGAAGGTGGAAGAAAACCTCAGAAGTATCTTCGGTTTCCCTCACCTGTTAGGGACCACAGCCCGAGGCTCTTCTGTGTCATGAGCCTAGCTCTGTGCCTCTCCTGTGTCTTCATCTCCCTCCACTCAGTTGAAATTTTCCTCATTCTTTCAAGTGCAGCTCAATACTGTCTCTTCTAAATATTCCCTAGTGAAAAGATCCAGCTTGAAGTCTGCAGCATCACTTCCAGCCTTATCAACGTACATTAAATGTGTCTTATGCTGTAGCTAATGTGACATACATGCTCTGGGGCCTGACCATCCAGAGTTCAACTCCTCTTTCCTCCTATCCTTGGACAAGCTCTGTAACCTGGTGTCCCTGTGCTCCGAATGGGCACACTGAAACCAACTTTCAGTGGACCTATGAGGTACCAGCAGGGGTGCAAGCTGTCCTTGGGAGCTGGGCAAGTGCAAGGATTGTGCTCCCTGTGGTGACGTGGCATCTTCCCAGTGGAGGACTCACCTCTCCATTCCACCCAGAAGGATGGAAAGGAGCTGTTCTACTCCAAGGCCTGGGGCTGGGGGAGTGAAACCGGAGAGCCTTTCAAGATAGGGATCCTCTCTCTTTCTTGTCACTATTCTCAAAAAAAGAAAAGAAAAAAGAAAAGTGGGGCTTTCATCTTCTTAACTTGAGCTGTATAGGCAAACCTCATTTTATTGCGCTTAACAAATGTTGCATTTTTTTACACATCAGGGCAAGAGCCTCCACCAGCAGAAAGATTACGAATCTGTTTATTGTGGCATTTGCTTTATTGTGGTGATCTGGTACCAGACCCCCAACTTTTCTGAGGTCTGCCTATGTATTCAGTCACAGGATTTAATTACCTTTCCTGTTGCATTAGTACATTCACTTGGGAACCTCAGGGCACCTGCCAAATTACCACATAATTAACATGGAGAACGTTAAATTGTCAGTACACATGTGCAATCTCCATTAGAGAAGAAGATTGTGCATGTGTGTGAAAAGCAGTCAGGTAGGGAGGTGCCAAAAGAATTACTTGTCAACACCTGTGTCAAATACATTTTCCAAAATTGATTTAATTTCTACCTGATTTTCGGCCTTTGTTTTAAATACTTTTTTTTTTTCTTGGAATTAGTGGGGTTTTGTGTTTTTGTTTTTTCAGTCATCTGCAGGTTGCCACGGAGAACCTTTCTGCCTCACATAATAAGCACACTTGTTCTCCTTGAATAAATTTAGTTTCTATGTGTACCAGGGGAAATGATGAAATTGTTTTGAGACTATTTAAAAGTGTTAGTTTTCAAAGTATTTTTTATGATGAATTCATGTAAGATAGATATGCAATCTTTGGATCACTTTCCATTTGATCTTACCTTAAGCACTTGAGTTTTGCAGGCTTGAGATAGAAAAGCAAAACATTTTTTTTATCATTTAAAGAAATAGTTTTAGGAGTTAAATCTTAAGAACACAGTGTTTGCATAAAGGCCTTAAAGTTTTCATAGTTTCTTACTCCTTTTAACCTGAAGTCATAATTGAAGCCTCAGCAGATCATGAGTGATAAATGATTCCTGGTCAGTGGCTGGCCCAGGATCATAGAGCAAAAGTGCATCCAAGACTAATTTAGTCAGCAGTGCAGGATGGAGGGTGGGGCAGAGTGAAGACTAAGCAGCTGAAATGGGCCCAGCTCTTGGTCAGTTCTGTGTGTGTGAATGTGGCGGTTGCCTGTGTGCCCACGTGAGTGCATGTGAAAAGGATTTGCTGGGAAGAGTACTGGAGTCTGCACGTCATCTTCTGTTGGTCCATCCAGGCCATTGTCTAGCAGACCTTCCATACGGTTTGCTTTTACTCCCTATTCTTATTACTGAATCTTCCCATCATGATCAAATTCCCTGTCACATGGTACCCGGATGACTGTCCAACATGTACACCCGCCTCACCACTGCAGAGCACTGCCTCACTTTCCCAGCTTCTCTCCCCAGAAGGCCTCAAGGTCAGTGATGATCATCGTGATTTTCACTTAGGCTCAGAATCCGCCCTCTGGCTGGGGGAGCCTGAGTACCTTTGCTGGTTTCACTAATGCCTGTAACGTTGGTAACAGATCCTACCTTGTAAGGATTGTTACAATGATGACATCATTTAATACATCTAAACAATGCCTGGCACATTATAAAGCTCAAATGCACAAACTTAAGCATTCTACATTTATATAGATTATACTTATGGATTTGCGTTCTCATCTACTGATATATGTTGTCCTCTGTTAATTCTGCATCTGGCCATCTTCAGGCATGAGCACAGTTTGTAATTCATTGTTTAGCCAACTAAATGGCAAGTACCTAATTGAAGTTTAACAGATCAGGAATGTACCATGGCTTTTGTACATTCCTCAGATATTTTTTATATAGTATTTATGAAAATCAGATAACTCTACCAATGGATAAAACTAAACATTGCCCTGGCTGGTGGCACAGTGGATAAGGTGCCGGCCTGCAAACCCAAAAGTCACTGGTTCGATTCCCAGCCAGGGCACACATAACAAGGTTGCAAACCAGATCTCCAGCAAGCTCTGTAGCTGGAGGCAGGTGAAAGGCAACTATGCGTCGATGTCTCTGTCCCTCTCTGCCTCTTTCCCTTCCCCTCTCTCTAAAAAGAACAAATAAAATATTTTTAAAAAAATACAAAATGTCTCTTATGTGGTCATTTGGAGGTGAACTTGCAACTTCTATCTGCCCTGTGAGGTCAAAATATTCCTGAAGTTTGTGGCTTCCATCCTCCCTTGGGGTGTAAAAAAGGACATTATTCCTATTTCTCCAGTTCTCCCACCTCAAAATTTAACACAATATAATCAGCTATGAAAATCTGCTTCTTCACTCAGCTCTGAGGAAGCACCACACAGCTCCCACTCCAAGGACTTTTCAGGACATGGGAGAGGCGAGCTCTTTACCTTGATTTTCTTTAAAGTTTTTAACTTAGATGAAGTTCAGTTTACCCATATTTTGCTTTTGGTATCATGCCTGAGAAATTTTCACCAAACCCAGTGTCATGAAGCTTTTGCCCTGTATTTCCTCCTAACATTTTTTAGTAGCTTTAGTGACTACATGTAAGTCTTTTATCCATTTTGAGTTAACATAATTTTTAAATGATATCTTTATAGAATAGGGGCTATATTCTTCAAAAATGGCAATATTTTTAATTAACGGAAGCTAAAAGAGACGACCACAGAATGCAAAACCTGATGCTCAGCTGGGTCCTGTACCTGAGAGGGCATTGCCATGAGGGCTACTGTGGGGCTGCTGGACAAACTTGGAATAGAGACAGCAGACTCAAGTATTGGATTAGTGCCAAGTCACTGGAGGGGACAGCATCTTTGCCTCTGTAAGAAAACATCCCTCCTCTTAGGAAACACACAACTGATATTCTGAGGAGTAAAGAGGCATGATATATTCAGGTCACCTTTAGATACTTCCCCAAAATTGTGTGTGTAAGAAAGCAAGAACCAACGATAAAGTAAATGCAATGAACTATTAACAATAGGTGAACTGGGGTAAGGAATGTTGGAATATTACAAGTGTTCTTTGTACTATTTGTAAGTCTGTAATTTTAAAATTATTTTAAAATAGAAATTTATTTTTAAACCAATGCTCGTAAGTGTATTGAATCTAGAAATTATTTTTCAGGTCTTCTGTTCTCAATCAGAAAGGGAAAGGAGACCCACCTTAGTTAAGACCTTACGGAGGGAAGTAAGAGGAACAAGTTAGGACTAGTTTGTCAGGCATGGATTGATGCAGAAGGGAGAAGTGTATCTGATGGGCCCTAACTGTAGAAACAAGCTTAGTGTGAGGAAGAGACTAGAAGCCAAATCCAGAAGATATTCAGGAACTCTCTGTGTTACCCCTGCTGCTCTGTGCGTTGAGTTCTGCCCAGATTTTTCTGAGATGAATTCAGCCCACCTAGGAAGAGATTGCCAGCCCACAGCCGATAGCTCTTCCACCTTGGTTACGAGGCCCACCAGCACAGGACTAGTGTCTCCTTGTCTCAGGTCCATGTTTGCTAGGACATGAGTTTGGTCACCAGCAGCAGGAGACTTGACCCTCTGAGCCCTCATGAGCATGCACAGAGACCTCCTTCCCAAGAAGACAGTGTGGGCAGGAGGTGAGAAGTACACTGAATGAAACGCCTGACAAATCCCCTCCACAGCAGATCAAGGTTAACATGACAGGTCACACTGAGTACACCCAAGACAGGAAGTGATAGGAAGGGCGTCACCTCGGTGGTCTTCTTTCCAAAACCCGTAACCAGAGGAAAAATATCAAATCATCTCAATTGAGGGACATCTCACAAAACAACTCACCAGATCACAAACTGTCAAGGTCATGAAAAACGGGGATTCTTAGCTCCCAAGAAGCTAAGGAGGCATGATGGCCTAGTGCCGTTTGCAGTCCAGAAGAAGGTCTTTCGGCAAAAGCTGAGAAACTATGACTGAAGTATGAACTTGAATTAACAACAAAGTATCAGTTTTGACACACTGACTTCAACAAAGGTATTATCCTAATGCGTATCATGAGATAGTGGCTGTTGCTTGGATCTGATAAGTATGGCCATTCCATTCAAGTTTTTATGACTAAAATTTCTCTAAAGTTCATTAATTAAAAGAAAAAGCCAAGGAGGCCTGAAAAAAAATTTTTCTAAATTTATTGCAAGTGAATGTGTCATCAAAACCTTATGAATGGGCATGAAGCTTAAAGAATTTATTTTCCTATTGCTGTAGAAATAACTGGGTTTGGTGAGGACCTCAGGTGGCATGGTTCCTTTTCTTAGGACCAACACTCAGAAACCCGAGCCATTGTGGAGCAGGAGACCACCCGGCGGCTAGTTCTGGGGAGGGCCCTGTGGGCACATGTAGGGGAAAGGAACCAAGAACCAGGAGAGGGCATACGGGACCCTCACAGCACTCAGCCCACACCCACAGAGAAGGTGTGCACACAAACAGCCCCAACAGCAAGAAAAAGATGCAGAACTCCATTCAACCTGAGGGAAGGATGTGTACAGACTGGCAAAAGTCTGGATTTGGGAAAAGAGAGATAGCAGAGGGAAGGGCATGTGATTTTATAAGCGAGAAGGTACCCAGTGTGCTTAGTAGGTATTTTGTTTGGACAATGCTGTTATGTTAGGTATGCCCTTCTGTCATCACTCATTTTAGGGTGATTTTTTACCTGGTTTGGGACTTTCGTGATGCATCTGCTGGCAGCTGCTTATCAGCACCGTGGGCTGGACCCCATGTAACCTGCGCCTTTTCTGAGAGCTGGTGCCTTTAGCAGCCGTGGTCCTTTTCTTGTGTTTTGTTGTCTTGCTTCTCTTGTGGGTCTGCCAGTGTGGTATCTGTTATACTTAAGCATTGATTTCCTTTCTTGTGCTTCTAATGATCCTCTTACATGTTCTGTTAGCAGCAAAGGAAATAGCAAGATGTTAAAATCCAGATTCTGACAGTGAAACCTGTCTGATTCTCTTTGCCTTGGCAGCCAGGAAACTGAGCAGTCACTAAATCCAATCACAGAACCTACTTTAACTACACTTTAAAGATTTTATTTGTATAGAGAAAGGGAGAGAGACAGTAGTGTGTGTGAGGGAGAAACGTTGATTGGCTGCCTTCCACACTCGCCACAGCCAGGACAGAGCCCGCGGCCAGCTCACGCACTGACCAGATAGCGAACCAGTGACCTGGGCCTTTGCCAGGTGATGCTCAAGCCAGCTACACCAGTCAGGGCCTTACCTGCATTTTTTGAATATTCTGCTGCATCTCATCTTTTGAGATTCTAAAAAACTGACTGTTCAAATGGTCTTTCTATATTTTGTTGGGTCTTTTAAATGCCTCACGTTGTTTCTGGAAGATGTAGTTTGGTGCTTTGTTTAAAGTCTCGGCTGGGTTCTCTGTGTTGTATTGGGCTGCAGAGAAGCTCGATTTGCACCAGCTGTTGCTCTGGTCTTGTCCCCTCCTGCCCTCGTGTGATGCCAAGTCTGCATCTGGTGTAACTAACTGCAGGTCGTGGCAGTGAAGGCACAGCTGGTGCTAGTCCTCGGGTCAGAGACCATGGAGCAGGAGCACCCAGGGTTGGGCAGCAGCATGGCCAGCAGGGACAGATGCCTTTTTGCCCTCCTAACCACATCCACTGGGACATGCCCACACAGGGTTTGTTGCCCATAATTCTGAAGTGACCAGCTCTGGTGGCAGCTGTGAGAATGCCAGCACTCCTATAAAGGGAGATAAACTGTTCTGTGTCTGCAGAACCAGTGGTGATGAATACTCTGCCTATGGGTGATAGCAGGCCACACGGACAGAAAATGGGCCCATCTGGGGAGGTGAAAGCACTAGTCTCCTTTTAGTGAGAGTCCTAATGGACAGACAGGTGGGTGTTGGATATTGGAGAGAAGGTGAGATTGTGGTACTACCCCACCCCTTCCTGCAACCCCAGAGAAGCACTGACGGCAAAAAAACGCTTACAGAAAAACCTCTTGTAATGAGGACCCAGTCTCCACACCTTCACATTTCTATGCCAGCCCAGCCTTTCAAGGTGATTCAGGTCAGGATAAGAGCAGTTCAGGGACAGCACAGTGAGGGACTGTGTAACAAATGGCAGATCTCCCTGTGCGAACTTTTCATCTCTCTGTCCCATCCAATGAAAGCCTAAACTTCAAGTCCACACAACAGCCCATGGGGAAAAACATGTTCTCGGATGTCCAGGGTTTGTAGATGAGTTGAGAACATCAGGGATGGGGTGAGACAGGGCCAGACCCAAGGCATTCCAATGCTGGCACAGCCAGCAGAAGGCGACCTGGAGAAGCAAGTGCCCTGAGTGACCCTGACTTCAGCCTAGGGCGGAGCCCCCTTCCTCGTGGAGCCAGCAGGGTGGCACTGGGGCTGGGAGGCAGCGAGATCCCCGACCTGGGACTGGATTGTCAGAAGCAGATCTGCCAGGCTAGCCTGAGTCTTGAGAGCAGGTCTTTGTTGTTGCCTCAGTCTTGGCTGTAACCTTTCTGAAGACAGGGTTTCTTTTAGTGCCTTGCATGAGCCCACTCGGTAGTTCAGGTTGCCGTCACTGCAGGACAGAGCCAGGCCACTCACTAGCAAGTGTCGGAGTGGTCTTTGCATCCGTCCCCTCTCTGTCCCTCACAGCCTTTTACCCTCACTCTCCGCCCCGGAGGGCAGGCAGCTGGCCTCTGCAGCCTCCCACCTGCACGGGCAGCTGTAGTCTAACCTTGCAAACTGCTGGGAACAAGTAGTGCTAGTGACAGCACCACACTCCCTCACAGCTCACCTGGCCAAGCCATGTGTGGGCGTTTTGTGCTTGGAGCTCCTTGGACCTGCGCACAGCCTGACAGTCTCCCAGCCTGAGGAGGTCAGCGAATGAGCAGGGCTTCTCTTGGGCCACCCTGTCACTTCATGCTGCCCTCCGCACTCCCAGCCCTTCCGTATATGTATTGCAAATGTATGTGCACTTAACCTGCCAGCCCTTCTAGGAGCCACATCTTCATCTTTTTCTATATTTCTTACGTTTTTTCTCTTGTTTTTTTTGTATGTGGATGAAGGTCAGTCCATGTGGCGTTTGCTACCAGGATCTGTATCTTCTACATTCAGGACCAACCCTAAACAACCTCTGTTCCTACACTGTTTTCATACTGAATGCAGAAGTTCTCAATGCAGATGCTCCTCTTGTCCACATTCCAGCTGAGACCCCAGCTGAGATGCCATCTCTCTTCCTTTCTCAGGAATCACAGGTTGGACAGGAAAAGACAGGAGAAGAGACAAACTCTTGAAGGCAGAGAGAGGGCAGAGGAGACAGACATGCAGTGTGGGCACAGCTAGGAGCCCTACTTGCTGAAGGAGAGCTGGGCTTTTGTCTCATTCCCTGTGTTGGCCATAGCACTGACCAGGCAGAAACCGGGGGATGGAGAGAAGGAACAGCTATGGGTGTTCTGGGCACTAATTGTAGAGTCCAGGGACATTGTCCTGAGCAGCCTTGTTAAACCAGGTACCCTCTTAGTCATAATGCTGCCGTATGGTGCGTCCCATAGGGAGACCTGGTGTGGAGCCAGCCATTCTCTCTGGCTTTTTCCCTTTCGCTGTCCTTTCCTCGTCCCTGCCCCAACTCACTCAGTTTTCCCAGCCAATTTGGCCTGATTTCCCCTGTGGCTTTCTCTATCTGCTGCAAATCGACATTACTCAGACCCATAGTTGGCCATCCAGCCATTGGACATGGGCTTGTTCATGTAACCTGAACCTTTGAACCAGCTCAGTTTTAGTTCAGTGTGACAGCCTGACCTGCTGCTCTGTGGGCTTCAACAGCCATTGATGCAGTGATTCTTCCCGCAGGCCTCTAGCTGTGGGCGCCAGGTCTGAGTGTGTTGGCTGCCGGCGAAAGGTCCGTGCATTCTAAGTGGTTCTCTCGTGGTGATTTTTCCCAGTAACCCACCCAAAGGTAGCATAATGCTGCCAAGGTGCTAAAAGAAGTTTGGACACTTAATTCTGTGTTAGTGCAGCTGGTAACATACAGGGTTCTTTCCTTCACTGCCTGCCTTGATAACATTGATGAGATGCTGTAGGAACTTAACTCTCGTTTGTACTCATTACCCTGACCTCTATTAAGGTTGGTGTTCTTTTTGTTTTGTTTTTTAACTTTTTTAAAATATATTTTATTTATTTTGCTATTACAGTTGTCCCAATTTTCTCCCCTTTGCCCCCCTCCACCCACTACCCCTTTTCCTCCAGCAATGCCCCCCTTCGTTCATGCATAGAAGTTCTTTGGCTTCTCCATTTCCTTTATTCTTCTTAACATCCCTCTGTCTATTCTGTAACCACCAATGTGTGCTTTTTTTTTAATTATTCCTTTCACATTAAATTCACCATTTAATTACTGTTTTCTGTCAGCTTCTCAAAACATACTAATACAAAGTTTTCATTATTTCAAAATGCCTACGTTAATTCATTTGTTTAAAAGAACTACCTTTTTAAGTAATGTGAACTGCAGTATTACCAAACACATGCAAAAATTCACTTACAGACATACATATTGTACACATATTTAAAGTACATACTGGATTTTGAAGAGTTAATATAAAAAATTGAAACTATAAAGGCTTACATAATTATTACATGTTAAATGATAGTATTTTAGATATATTGTAGCAAAATTAAGCAGTTTTTTCTTCCTTAATACTTATTTTACTCTGGAATGCTATTTTTGTAAAATGTATCACAGAAATGGTGTATTGCAGAACTCACTTTTGTGAAAGTTGTCCCAGTGACAGTGCCAAACCCATAGTAAAAAATGAATTTGGTTTTTGAGTCAGATCCTGCCCCCTCCAATAATATAACTCAACTTTATTTTATTTTATTTTATTTATTTATTTTTAAGATTTTATTTTATTATTTTTAGAGAGAGGGGAAGGGAGAGGCAGAGAAGAAGAGAGACATCAATGTATGGTTGCCTTTCACCTTCCTCTGGCTAAGGACCTGGCTAGAGACGTGGCTTGCAACCTGGAAAGATTTTTTATTTCATTATTTTTAGAAAGAGGGGAAGGGAGAGAGGCAGAGAGGGAGAGAAACATCAATGTATGGTTGCGTTTCACCTGCCTCCAGCCACAGACCTGACTGGAGACCTGGTTTGCAACCTGGTTATGTGCCCTGGCTGGGGGATTGAACCAGTGACCTTTGGGTTTGCAGGCCGGCACCTTAACCACTGTGCTACTAGCCAGGGCCTTCAACTTTATTTTAAGCTACTAGAACTACAACTTATTCTTTATGGAGTTTTCCATCTTAAATAGTAGATTTATTTATTTATTTAGGCTGTGCACAGATCTTCTTTCAATGCCCTCTCTTTTTCCTCTACGTGTGTTTTTTATAAGTTGAAGCCTTCAGAAATAATGGCACTTGCAGTGCTCAGCTGGTCCCCAGAGTAGAAATTATTATGCCTACTAAGTTGAAGTCTAAAATTAAAATCCCTAGGATTTAAATAATTGTGTAGAATAGTATTCTAATTAGTTTTTGAACTGTGATTGACTTCCTGTGTGGTCCTACACTAACCCCTGAACTGTTTAAGAGTCTGTTGAGGTAGAGATTAGGTATGTTCACATTTCAATAATAAAGCTTACTATAGCATTAATTCCTTTTCCCAAGCATCCCCAGTTTGGGGGCCTTCATAACTGGAAATATATATTTCCACAATCTATTTTAAAGGAATCTCATCTAATTTCCATGCTAATATGAGAATATATATTGTCTATGTACACGAATCATATAGTTTAGTAGTTTGCAACTTCCATCCAAATTGGTCTTCATTCTTAGCATCTTTTCTGATTAACTGATTTCACAACACACCCATGACCAGTTGGTGGCTATTTAAAACATAAATTACTAACAAAATCTATGTATTTTACACCTACAAATAAGTACATATTTTGTAACAGCGAATAGGAAAGATACAATGTCTTCTATGTAATATACATCCACATTTTCTTACTTTTTTCTTCTTCCGTAACTGCATTCGATTTTTCTGAGTTATTGTAAGTAACATGATTTTCCCATGCTGTGAAATAATTCCAATCTAAGAAAACTTAACCTGCAGTAATGCAGATACAAGTAATATACAAAATTGTACCTTATTTAGTAAAATCTATTTATAACAAGATCATTTGAAAGCATTCATAAGTTAAAGTTGGTTCTTATCCATTCAGATACCCTGTCTTTTGATTGGTACCTTTAATACATTTACCTTTAAGGTTATTTTTTTTTCTTCTTTTTTAACCATTCCCCAAGGTTTTATTTTTAAATTTAATTTTATTGTTGTTGTATTATATCCATCCCCTTTTTACTCCCCTCTGTCCCCTTCCCCACCCACCCACTCCCCACCAAAGTCAATCCCACTTGTTGTCCATGTCCATGGTTCTTGTCTATGCTGCTCCCCTTCTTTGCCTCTTCCTCCCCCCTCCCCACTAAGGTTATTATTGATAGGTACTTATTCATTATCTATTTTCCCCTTTGTACCTGTGTTCCTGTCTGTCTCTCTGTTTCTTCATCTTCTTAAAGCAGACTCTTTAGCATCTCTTGCAATGCTGGTTTGGTGGAGATGTATTCTTTTAGACTTCTTTTGTCTGGGAAACTCCTTATTTCACCTTCCATTTTGAATGACAGCCTTGCTGGGTAGAGTATTCTTGGTTGCAGGCCTTTGTTTTTCATTGCTTGAAATATTTTTTGCCATTCCCTTCTGGCTTGTTGTGTTTCTGTTGAGAAATCAGCTGACAACCTTATGGGAGCCCCCTTGTATGTTATTAGCTGTTTCTCTCTTGTTGCTTTTAGGATTCTCTCCTTTTCTTTGAAATTTGCCATTTTCATTGTGATATGTCTTGGAGTGGGCCTGTCTGGGTTCATCTTCCTTGGGACCCTCTGTGCTTCCTGAGTTTGCATGACCTTTTCTTTCCTCAAGTTAGGGAGGTTTTCTGTCCTTACTTTTTCAAACAGGTTTTCTATTCCTTGCTTACCTTCTCTTTTCCTTCTGGTATCCCTATGATATGGATATGATTATGTTTCATGTTGTCCTGTAGCTCTCTTAAAACCTTTCCATTCTTTTTCAGTCTTTTTTCATTTTGTTTCACTGCCTGGGAATTTTTTCCTACAGTGACCTCCAGCTCGATGATCTGATCCTCCACTTTCTCTGGCCTGCTTTTGATTCCTTCTACTGTGTTCTTCAATTTCAGAAATTGTATTCTTCATTTCCTCCTGGCTCTTGGTGGTGGTGTCTATGTCCTTTTTAATGCTGGTGTACTTCTCAATAAGCTCCTTGTAGCTCCCCTGGAGTTCTTCATAGTTCCCCTGGAGTTGTTTGTAGTTTTCTTTGAACTTGCTGAGCTCATTGAGTTTCTGTACTGTCATTATTTTGAATTTTATGTCTGATAGGGTGCTTGCCTCTATTTCATTTTGCACTCTTCCTGGGGATTCCTCCTTTCCATTTGCTGAGGGTTAATTTCTTTGTCTCCCCATTTTTGGTGGCTCTTGTTTGTTTCCGCTTCTTGGATTGGTCTGCTTTGACTTACAGTCTTAGTGGTGTGACCTTCTGTGGTGTAGAGGTGCATTTTTTTTACTTCCTGGATCCCAGCTTGTGTCCCAGAGTGGGCCTAGTCGTCCAGTTGGAGACTACCAGAGATCCACTGTCATTGTCTCCTTTAGTTGTTAATCCAATCAATCTGTGATCAGTGGTCAGTTTTAGGCACCTCTGGGAGGGGCAGATGAATTCACTTGTTAATCCAATCAACCTGTGATCTGAGGTCAGGTTTAGGCACTACTGGGTGGGGTTGATTAATTCCTATGGGTGGGGCTGTGGCTTCCCCTCAGGCTCCCGCCCTTTGGAGAAGAGTGGTCAGTCGGCTTTTGGGGGATGGGTCAGCACTGGACTCATGGGCTTCTCCCCATAAAGCCACTGGCCCAAACTTTCCCCAAGCTTCTCTGGTCCACTCTGCCCTTTCTCTGCTGGAACCCAGGGTAGGTTGGTGCCACTGTATTGTCATGCATGGTCGCTTTAAGAATTCATTCTCTCAGTCAAGCCGGCTAAACCTGGCAGCTTTTTGCTTTTCACTGCTGGGTGCTGTTTTACTCTCAGCTGCGTTTCTGTAGGCTGGGAAGCCCAGTTGAGGGTTTAGATCCCACCCTTCTCGGGTGGAGCCCCAGCTGCTGAGATGTTTCTCTGTCCCTTCAGCTGCCACCTGTGGGAGCCCCACCAGCCTCTCGTCTCCGCACTTCCTACTGGTCAGGTGGTGATGAATCAGCTCTTCTGTTCTGTCCCTGGTAATAAGGCTTCTCTCCAGTTGGTGTCTGTTGGTTATTTTGGATGATTTCTCCCCAATTAAGTTGTAATTCCAGTTTGGTGTTGGGAGGAGATTGGTGTAGCTCCACTTACTCCTCCACCATCTTGGTTCCTCCCTCAGATTGATGTTCTATATACATCATTTCACTGTGACATTCAGTGAGGACTTACTGTATTTTTGAAGATTAATGTCACTAAGCTGGTTTGCAATTCTGGAACAGTTTAGTGGTGTATACAATCTAGATGGTTTTCTTTGATAACCCTGCAGTCAACATCAAGATTTTTAATTACCAGTGACCCAAAATTGCTTTAACAAGTTCTTTGTATTTCATCAAGTTACCACCAGGCTTCTTAGGTACACCCCCTCCAGCTCCAGGATTTCCTCTCCATTCTCCTGCTGATAAGACTCATCAGCCCTGCCTGTCTGTCCCCTACCTCAGCAGCTCACCCTAGGGCAGCCCCTTTTGTCTCCAGCAATGTGGAGGCTGGATGGGGGAGCCAGGGCATCCCTTCCCTGAACCAGAGCTTTTCAGTGGTGGAACAGTTGGCACCAGCTGCCCAATATGAGCTCCCAGTGCTCCCCTCTTTTTGGCACCTCTCTGTCTGCCTTGTGCTAATATTGTCGTCTGCCTCCTGGAACCTCATCTCCTGGGTACCAGTGAGGCTTCAAGGTGGCAGCAATGACTTTTCTTTGTTGCCTTCCACTGCCCTGTGCCCCCACACACACACACACACCCACCTCTCTTCCACATTAATCACTCAGGAGGAGGATCTATGCTAATACAAAGAATGGGTTCCTGTGCTGAATTTCATATCTCAGTGGGGATAGGGGAAAGTCACTCACCATCCTACATCCACATCCCTGTGTGCCAACCTCCTAAGTGTTTGCTCTGTAGTCTTTAGGCACTTTCCTGTTCACTTCATTTTTTTTGAAGAATTGTCTTTTAGGTTAATGAACAAGCATCACAGTCATGGAGTAACGTGAAAGAAATGTAAAACCAGTTATGGAGGCATAAAACATTAAAAATAATGCCGCTGGGAAGGACTTAGCCACCTCTGGTTGTGACCAGTACCACTGTCCTCTGCAGGTCTTAAGATTAAATTACCATTAAATATTTTTTAAATTGAAAAGAGTTAGCCCTGGCTAGTAGCACAGTTGATAAGGCACTGGCCTGCACACTCAAAGGTCACTGGTTCTATTCCCAGCCAGGACACATAGCCAGGTCCATAGCTTGGAGGCAGGCGAAAGGCAAGCATACATTGATGTTTCTCTCCCTGTCTGTCTCTCTCCCTGCCCTTCTCTCTGAAAATAATGAATAAAATCCTTTTTTAAAAAAAATTGAAAAGAGTTTCTAAATGGAGGCTTTGCTGTCTGAATTGGCCAGTCTTCTCCTCTTGGCTCAGATGCACCTTGTGTAGATGGTGGATTTCAAGCTACTGCAAACCTGGGCCCTGCCTGTGACCTGCTGTGGGCAGAGCTGTGAGTACCTCAGAACCAAGCTGCCACCAGTGGTGGGCAGCTCTTCCAGGGATGCAGTTAATCCTTATTCTTCTCTGCACATGCTGAGTTGATCCTGGTTTAACGCAGAATCATTTTCCCAATTATTTTGCAGGTTTGGGGAATGGAACTTCGTCTGTGTTCTCTATGGCCTGGGTGGGTGGTGGGCTCATACCACTTTGCACCAGTGCACAGTGGCACTCCACTATTGGACCATTGTTCTTTGACTTCTAATCTATCTTTGCATTAGATAGTGCTAACCACCAGAATTAATGTTCCTCAGCTACCTCCCAGGCATTGGCAAGTGCTGAATGTTGACTAAGGGAGCCATGGTGCAGAAAAAACTGAGTAATGTCTTTTGTTTCTCTTTATAGAGTCCGTTTGGTAGAAAGAGGATCCCCTCACAGCTTGCCGCTTATGGAGTCAGGAAAAGTAAGTATTAAAGAAGCAGGCATTTCTACATAAGTATGAGCCTCAGTTTTTGGTCTTTGAAATTTTAAGAATATGTATTTTACAGATTGTTCTTTTCAGAAGGTTTTCTTTTTTTTTTTTCTTCTTTTTTTTTAAGATTTTATTATTTTCAGAGAGAAGGGCAGGGAGGGAGGAAGAAAGGGAGGGAAACATCAACGTATGGTTGCCTTTCACCTGCCTCCAGCTACAGACCTGGCTGGAGACCTGGCTTGCAACCTGGTTATGTGCCCTGGCTGGGAATTGAACCAGCGACCTTTGAGTTCACAGGCTGGCGCTTATCCACCGAGCTACCAGTCAGAGCTCAGAAAGTTTTCTTGAATATAGTATATCAGGACTATGTTTGGCCATGAGTACAGAAACTCAAAATAATAGTTCTTTCAATAAGGTAGATTTTTTTTCTCTCTCTCATGTAAAAGAAACTATGAAGCCACCAGGGATCCCAGAACTTTTGTCTTATTCTGCTCAGTATGGACTACGTAACTAAGGGCACCTCAGGGCCTATAAGTGGCTGCTGCAGCTCCAGCCATCATTTCCACATTTCAGCAGCAGCAGGAGAAATAGAGTGGTTATGTTTATTTCAAAGGCGTACTAACCTAGATGCACAAGAACAAGGGACAGGGCCTGCTTAAGGCAAAGACAAACCTTTTCCTAAAGAAGGTATAGGCCTGGGATATAACTACCTACCAAGACCTGCCCATTTAGGAATTTATGATATAAGCACATTTTCACCCACATTTGCAAGCATCAGGCTGTGTTAAATTATATTATTATGTTTTTGTTCAAATTCCAATTTTTAAGATTATTTTCACACAGGCTGTATCACTGTAGTGATTACAGTGAAATGCAACTGTTATATATTACATAATGCTCTGGTATATAATTATGATTTAAAACCATATCACTTTCCAAATGATTTTAGAAAGGAAAAAGCATATGGAATGAAGGCAAGATCAAGGTTGATTGCTGTACAGTCTGCCTGTCTGTTTATTGACAAGGATGTTCTTCTTACTATGTAGATACTTCCAGGGGTGCGGATCATAATCGCCAACCCAGAAACAAAGGGGCCACTAGGAGACTCACACCTGGGTGAGGTGAGTTAAGTTCTGGGCTATCAGTCTGGGTAAGGTAAGTCATGGGGTGTCTGCCTGGATAAGGTGAGTGTAGGGTGTCTGTCCTCTGGGAGACATGGCCTGTGAGACCTAATTCATTCTCCTGCTCTCCTGGACTCCAGTGAACTCTGCTCCCGTGCCTCTGACCACGGTGCACATTCTGGTCACCTTGGATAGTCACAGCTGACTGGCTGGGAAATAACTTGAGATAAATTTAAGCTTTAAACTTAAGCTTTATTGCTTAAATGAGTTCATGGAAGTCCTAAATTCCTGAAATGAGTTCAGGAAGTTCAGGTTAGGGTCTCATCAAAGAACTTAGAAAAGAGAAAACTGTGTGGGGTGTATTCCCTTTTTTCTTAGCTCTTGTATTTGTTTTCCACGTGCCCACCTTTGTTAGGAAGGGAATGGAGAATGTACAGTGGGCATCATTCACACACTTGAGTCATCACAGCATCCACAGAAATGCCAGCAAGCAGGTTAGGAGAATGATGGTGGTTTCCTTCTGTCAGGGTGTCAGTTTGACACTTCGTACTTTGCTGGCGCGACAAGCTTCTTCCGAGAAGGAAGTCAAGCGCGTCAGGAAAGGGCCCCTTTGCACCTTGCGGACGCTCTTCCTTCCCTGGGCTCCCTGTGCAAGGCCGAGCCTGCCTCGCCGTGTGTTGTCAGTGCCCTCTCCCTCTGCCTTCCCTTCTGTGGCAGTGCTCCAGCCGCACACAGACCTGCTACTGTCGCTGAGGTCTTATTAAAGACATCGAGGTGACCACTGCTCCTGGAGTTACCCACAGTGGCATAGCCACACATCGTAAATGAGTCAGTCAGTGATCATGGGTGAATTCTAACCATGGCTCATACCCAGTCCTCCTCCTAGGCTATTTTTCAACCCTCATTTTGAACCTCAGTCATAAGTAAAGATTAGAGCTGAGATGACAGTGCTGTGCAGATGTAAAGATTAGAGCTGAGATGACAGTGCTGTGCAGATGTTATTTAGGAAGTTCCTTTCACTCATTTGCAGAAATCAAATTGGGTTGTAGAAGCTGCTGCTTCAGTCACCTGGAGAGGTTCCCGCTGGTGCTGCCCCTCCCACGGGCCTGGGCATGGGGCTGAGAACAGCCTGCTGGGGCCAGGAGAGCCCACGTCACTCTGATTTTCTCAGTGGGAATGTGTGGTAGGGGGAGCCTTGGAAGAGAGCGGAGCACGGTGTTCATTACCCACGTCCAACGGTGTCCCTTCTTCTGCTCAGCTGGTCACGGTCCCTCGTGTGCCTGCCATGTGCTGGGCGATGTCCCAGGAGCTGGGGAGGCAGTGTGAACATGATAGTGTTACTGACTTCAAGGAACTTGACCATTTTTCAGTGTCAAGAAAATAATGGAACCAGCCAGACCCAGAATGTCTTTACTATAAATACCCTGATTTCTCCAATTTTTGTCATTGTGCAGACATAATAACATACAGTTGTATGAATGTTTTAGGAACTTGATTGATGTAACGGTTTCTTCTAGTGTTTTTCATGATCCTGTATAACCTACATGGCCATCACTTTGAGTGAACACGTCATTTTTCCCCCTTTTCCCAAATGGCACACACTTAGGTGTTTTTGTTTCCCATTTTTGACATTAACGGTTTTCCCCCTTAGGGCTTATTTTTTGTGTGGCTTCCCTGCAATATATTTCCAACAGTGTGCAAACTGGGTGAAAGAGAAAAAATACATCATAAAGCTTTTTAACATACAGCTTTGCTCTTTTGATGCACTTACTTTAAAAACCCTCAGTCAACCTGCTGTAATAGGACTTCTCAGTGCCATGGCACCAGCCTGTCGGTGAGCTCGCTGGCACCGTGTCCCCCGAAAGACCGGAGTGGGATCAGCATCATCTTGTCTTTGCGGTCACTCCAAGAGCACGTGTGATGTCCCTGGAGACCTCCTCAGGTTGACTTATCCCAATATTCTTCTCTCACAGATCTGGGTGCACAGCGCCCACAATGCCAGCGGTTACTTCACTATTTATGGAGATGAGTCCCTCCAGTCAGATCATTTTAGCTCCAGATTAAGTTTTGGAGACACCCAGACCATCTGGGCACGAACAGGCTATTTGGGCTTCCTGCGGAGAACTGAGCTCACGGACGCAAATGGAGGTGAGAGTCCAGACAGGTGGGCGAAGGGCCAGTCCCCCAAACACTGAAAACCTGTCTGCAGTTGGGGTTCCCAAAGTCAGGACATGAGTTTCTAGGTGTCACTGAGGCTTTCAGACACACCTGCCTGGCAACAGCTGTGCTAACCCGACCAAACCAGCATACATTTAGGGGAAAAACACAAAAACCTTTTGGCATTACATTTGAATTTGAGAAGAGCTCAGCTCAGAGCTGTGAGATGGGTGGTGATGCAGACCTCCCAGGAGGCAAGGCAGGCCCAGTTCTGTGAAAATGGGGGTTGGGTGGTCAGGCTCTCTCCACCACCCAGTCATGGTCAGAAGCTGCAAGTAAATGTCTCCATTTCCTCTGACTTAAATTGGAAAAGATCTGTGTCCTGGTGTTTTGTACATGGATCATGTCTTCAGTGTCATCCTGGTGTACTTACTACCCTAAAGGTTAAAGCGCTTGAAGGTTAAAGGGCTTGTACCTTGTCCTGGCTGGTGGCACAGTGGATAACGCTCTGGCCTGTGAACCCAAACGTTGCTGGTTCGATTCCCAGTCAGGGCACCTAACCAGGTTGCAAGCCAGGTCTGTAACTGGAGGCAGGTGAAAGGCAACCATACGTTGATGTTTCTCTCCCTCTCTGCCTCTCTCCCATCCCCTCTCTCTGAAATTAATAAAATCTTTTTTAAAAATAATAATTTTTTTAAAGGGGGGGGGGGGCTTGTATCTTATTTTTAAGGGAAAATGGACCAATTACTTCTTGTCCTTGTCCCAGGTTTGTGATGATCACAGGAGCTATTAGGAAATCTTTATTCATAAACATGGTCAGAAAACCAGATGGGGAGTAATAAAAACCGATACCTTGTGTGATGTCATCAGAGGGGACTGAGTTTCCCTCTACTGTGCTGTGTCCCAACCCCCTTACTCAAGGGAGCGCAGTGTGGGTAAAGGCCCATGCACGGTGCGAGGGCAGCTGTGGAGCGTGTGAACACGTGTGGTGCAGCTGGCGCCGCCGCCAGAGGCTCTTCCTGAGGGCTCAGGCTGCAAGCCCTCCCAGCCCAGGGAGCAGCTGTCCCCAGCTGGTTGCATCTCTTCCTCATTCAGGAGTCATTTTAATCTTTCTTTTTAAGTGGCATGAGTTTTTTGGTGACCCACACATACTTTGTTCCCTCCACAGAGCGCCATGATGCACTGTACGTGGTGGGAGCCCTGGACGAGGCCATGGAGCTGCGCGGGATGCGGTACCACCCCATAGACATCGAGACCTCTGTCATCCGAGCCCATAAGAGCGTCACAGAGTGGTGAGCAGGGACAAAACCTGAGTGGCATTGGCAACAGTGGGGCCCGGTCTGAGTTTTGGATTATAAACCTTTACCTTTGGGGGCTGATAACATGGCAGGTCGAGCTGGTTTATTGCACGTTTCCTGGGAACGACTTATGAATGGCTGGGTAGCGACTCCCGGGAGCCTAAGTGGTTGTTTATTTAGATTGAGAGTTTACAAAAGTATGATGTAGGGGAAAATAGACAGCATACATACACAGGCACGGAAAACACTTCTGGGACTATCAAACTGAGGACTGTAAAATTACCGTGACATGTGGGATAAGAGAGGACAGAAGTTCCCGAATTAAACTGGAACCAGCTGTAATAAGTTTTATCCCAGACCCTGTGGGTGGGCCCTTCCAGAGGCTGGGTTCCCTCCCTGGCCTTCTGCGGGCTGTGACAGGAAGGGTGTGTTGGAGGCACAGCTGCCTCCCCAGGCTGCTCAGGGCCTTGATGTGGTGTTGAAGGAAGAAAAGCACCATTAGCTGTAGGTTTGTTCATTCGTTTGTCCCCTGAGTTTGCAGACTTGGCAAAGCTGGTCTCAGCTCAGGTGAGCAACCCCAAGGGAGGCACACCCAAATCTCTTGGCATTCCATTCTCATGCAGTGGATTAGTCTGAGGTTTCCCACACCTCCGTTAGCTGGTTGGGGGCTGGTATTGTCATTTATTGCCTCTGAGCACAGAGGACTTGGCAGGCAGAAGAGATAGAGACAGGAGAGTGTTTACACACCTGTGCGCGGCCCCAGGGTTCAGACACTGCACCTCCTCCCCTGCCACCAGGCGGCCCTCAGAACCTCGCCCGGCCTCCCTCAGTGTCCATCCCCAGGGCTGCTGTGTCTGCTGTGGCATTCCACTTCTGTGTCTCTGAGGCAGTGGTCTAGATGGGCTTGCATTGCCTCCCTCCAGGATTTGACTCTCTTTGCAAAAGACCTGCTTCTACCTTAAAAGGCTGTGGCGACAGGCTCCTTGGTGCCCCTCATGAGTTTCATGTCCATGATTATAGTTTCTTTTCTAAGTGTCGCTGTTGCCACCTGCCATGTGGCCCCACCTGATGGGTTTGGCCTTCGCAGTCCTGTGTCCACATTTGGCACCAGAGGAAAGAACTGTGGGTGGTTCCAAGCTGATGGGCCCCCATCCCCTGGAAACTGCTCGGCACATGCTGCCCACCACTGCCCTCTCCCCTTCCGCCCCCTCACCCTCCCGCGCTGCTCCTCCAGCACCCCCGCACTGAGGGAGAAGGTGTGGTGCCTGTGTCACACAGCGTGCCTACTTCTCCGTCAGGTGGCCCAGCCGGCCAAGTCTTCCCCTTCTCATCAGCTGCTCTCTGTTAAACATGTTCGGCCCCTAGGAAGCCTCTGACTGAGGAAAGTGACAGACACCCAACCCTTAGCTTCCCAGCAGCCCCCTCCCCGATTGATTAACCATGGAAATTACCTGATTCCTGAAGCTGTATCATCCATTTCAAATGCCATAATAAAGTTACACCTGATTTACATAAAAATTTTAACAATTACATATAAAAATACAACCTGGGCCCTGGCTGGTAGCACAATGGATAAGGTGCTGGCCTGTGAACCCAAAGGTCACTGGTTCGATTCCCCAGTCAGGGCACATAACCAGGTTGCAAACCAGGTCTCCAGTCAGGTCTGTGGCTGGAGGCAGGTGAAACGCAACCATACATTGATGTCTCTCTCTCTCTCTCTGCCTCTCTCCCTTCCCCTCTCTCTAAAAATAACAAAATAAAATATTTAAAAAAAAAATACAACCTATGCTTCCACCAGCTCACAATGTGGGCTCCCCTGGGCTGTGCAGAGCAGTGTTTCACTGTCACAGAGACCTAAGCACCAGCATGACCTCCAGGGTTGCACACTATCATGGTGCAAATGCAGAGGAGATATGTTACTTTAAGATTTTGTTATTTTTAGAGAGAGGGGAAGGGAGAAAGGCAGAGAGGGAGAGAAACATCAATGTATGGTTGCCTTTCACCTGCTTCCAGCTACAGACCTGGCTGGAGACCTGGCTTGCAACCTGGTTATGAGCCCTGGCTGGGAATTGAACCATCAACCTTTGGGTTCAAAAGCCGGGTGCCTTATCCACTGTGCCACCACCAGCCAGATCACTTCTCTTTTATTGTAATATGTATGTTGATCATACTAAACAAAATACGTATTTGTCCCTAATAGCTATACGGTCACTTGTAGAAAAGAGAGAGTTTTCCCAAGTACTTCTGCTTCACAGCTGTGACAGACCTTCTACGTGTCTGTATGAAAAAGCCATTGACCCCAAAGGTCGCAGGTTCGATTCCCCAGCCAGGGCACATAACAAGTTGCAAACCAGGTCTCCAGTCAGGTCTGTGGCTGGAGGCAGGTGAAATTCAACCATACATTGATGTCTCTCTCCCTCTTTGACTCTCTCCCTTCCCCTCTTTCTAAAAATAATGAAATAAAATCTTAAAAAAAAGAAAAGAAAAGAAAAAGCCATTGCCAGCAGCCACTGCAGACCCTGGGGACCTGGTCCCATCCTCCTCATGCCCCACCCTGGGCCGTCCTGGCCTGCAGCTGAGCAGACTGTGGGACCAGGGGCATGAAGTTTAAGGTTCTTAACCACTTTGTAAAAGCCCAACCATATAAGGTAAATGTGGCTTAAAGTATCAATCTGTAGACTTGGCTTCCCCACGTGGGACAGATGGACTACTCTGGGTGACTCTCCCTTTGGAAGAGCCCAAGTAAAACACTTCTGGGTGAAGCTTTGACACTGTTGAGGAATTATCCCCCGTACGAACAGGTTAGCTCTTGCTGCATTGCAGTCACTTAAGCAGGGGTCAGTTACTGTGCCCCGTATCTGCAGTGGACGGCTGAGTCGTGTGCCAGGCCTGCCTGCGGGTCAGCCTGGAGTGGACTGCCAGCTCGCACCCTCCCAGACCCCCTCTGCTGCAGCAAAAGCAAGTCAGCCTGGGCCAGGCAAGCAGGGCCCTCCAGCTCCTGCTGACTTCTCACTGTGCAGGTTGCCTGTGGCCCAAGGTCAAGGGCAGGACACAGACTCCACCCTTAGGCCATAGTGTACAGACGAAGAGAGGAGCTACTGCTGCGCCCACCAGCCCTCAGCGGCCGGCGCAGAGGTGATGGGGCACAGGCCGCAGCTGCTGTGAGGACAGGCTAGTGGGAAAGGCTGAGGATAGTAGTGAGGGACAGTTTATGAGCTAAAGGACATGGGCTCACAGAGGCCACGTGCTGGAGACTGCTGGTGCTCAGGCAGATTCAAAAAGAACCAAATGGAACTTCTTGAAAAGAAAACCATTGTTAAATAAAAACTCACTGTATAGTGATAACTTTTTCTCTCTTCCAGTGCTGTGTTCACCTGGACAAATTTGTTGGTGGTTGTGGTTGAGCTTGATGGGTCAGAGCAAGAAGCCTTGGACCTGGTCCCCTTGGTGACCAACGTGGTCCTGGAGGAGCACTACCTGGTGGTGGGGGTGGTGGTCGTGGTGGACATCGGGGTCATCCCCATCAACTCCCGGGGAGAGAAGCAGCGCATGCACCTGCGAGACGGCTTTTTGGCCGACCAGCTGGATCCCATCTACGTGGCCTACAACATGTAGCCTTGTCTCTGGCTCCCACAGACGTTTCTAGAGATGTAAACGTTTTTCTCAGTGTCACTAAAGCGTGCGTACACAAGGACGACGTTCACCAGAATGTAGCCTGTTTCACACGGTGGAGCAGAGGAGACTTCCTACAGCGATCCCGGTCGGCATGGTGAAGTGGAAATGTGAATTATCACCGACATTCGTGCAGAACTCAGAAGGGCCTCGCATTACTGCCTTCAGTTTGTTGGAAAAGCTCGTTTCAAAATTTTTTTTTTTTTTTTTTTTAGTTATTGGATATTAAGTGCTTTCTTCGTAAAAATGTGGTATTTTGTTAAGTCAAAATAGCAATTAAAAAATATTCTGCCCTCCAGATGGGTTCTTTTAAACAATTTATGTAGTGTGACAAAGAATTGTTTTCTGTTTTAATGTGTCATGACATCTTAATGACATGGACCTGTTACTAATTTAAGCCATTGCTAGAACTCATCCTTTTAGGAAAGTCTGTTGAGGTACGAGAAAACCTTCCAAATAGCACCTTCCAATTAGATTTTAGCAGCTTTCTTTGTCCGAAATGTGCTGAGAAACAAAGGCTAACACATGGCCTTTGGCAATAGCCTAGAATGAGAAGAAATTATAAATAAGGTGTATTTCAGCGATTATCTTGCAGATATCTTTGTACTAAACTAAAAAGATAAAATAAGTTAACTTCTTCAGATGTAATTATGTACAAAAACGTTTAATTTATTTTGATCTCTTTAGAAGTATAAAAGAGAAAAACATTCAAGAATATTAAAGTCTTGTAATGTTTGCTAATATAAAAAAAAGTGTTGTATTATCTTGCGTGGATAGTATCACAACAAATATATATATATGAAACATAAATTCACTAATGAACAAAGGAGATTTTAAAGTTTAAAATGCAGAACCTGTCACTTGCATGGTGTCCCCTCCACTGTACTGTAGAAAAGAGAGATTCTCTCATATCCGCTTTGCTGATGGGAGCAATCAGATTGCCAGGAGCCCAGCCTAAGCGTTTCTTCTAGAACCGGAGACCAGCAAGTGAAATTACCGAAAATTATGTCCAAGAAGGTGAAGGAATGTGAGGTGAGCCGTGCCCTGTGTTTTCCTTTGCTGTGGGGCTGACGCTGGACACGGTGACCAGGACGCGCTCATGGCCCTGAGCGCACGTGGGGGGTGGGGGGCAGGCGGCCAACAGCACTGTCCTCTGAGCTGCAAGAATTCGCTGCACAATGTTTTTCATCATTTTTGTTAGTCTCACCCTTTTTTGGTCCTTGGTATGAAAAGAAATGCTACCTTGAGGTCATCGGCACCCAGTTGCATCAGTTCCCCGCAGACCACTGTGTGGAGCGGACAGTGTTGAGAACAGCTTTAAGGGAAAAGACTCACAAAGGAGATTGTCACTTGGGCCAGCTCTCAGGGGTTCCCCAGCACGCGTGAGCAAAACCCACAGGGACCCTGCACAAGCTGCCCCGGACTGCCCCCAGCATCACCGGCTAGAGCGGGAAAGCCTCACCGCTGCCTTCACGTTGCCACCTGTGGACCACACGTTTCTGATTTCAGTCTCTCGCTGCTGCCTCCCAGGTCCTCTCAATTCCCAGGGCTCATCTGTGCACTCCATGATTGAATCAGCCCGTCGGGTCCAGCCAAGAGGAGGTGTCAGCCACCCACGCGTGACTGACTTGATATTTGCCCCCGGACAGCCCTGCTGTGGCTCTCGTTGCTAGATGTGCATGACTGCGATTGTTGCTGGGCAAAGTCTAGATTCTCTCTTACTTGCACATAGGCGATGTCTTTACCTGCCTTTGCTCTCGGCGCCAGCAGTCAGCCCTTTGCTAAAAGAGAGTTTTGTTTGACTTCTGAGATCCAAGGCTAATTGTTTTTTAAAAATTTAAGTGGCATATTTTTAAAAATTTGTCTGCATGTGGGATGCCTCCTTCCATCACCACAGACCATTTGGCTTTTACAATATTGTTTGACTTCATTGCTACATGTAACAATTTCTCCACATGCTTCAGAAACACATTCCTACAGTCTCTTGCTTCCTGCAGGGAACAGCCCACCCACCCACCCCACACACGGACAAAAGACATTTCTTACACTCACCCACCTTGTTTAGGGGAAGGGGGGTTAAGGTTTCAGGTAAGACTCTTGAGTAGGACACATAATTAATTGCAGGATAACTCATGAGGTCCAGCTGAGGTCGGAAGCAGCAAGTCAGGTGTCACTCCAGCCATGACCCTTACTTACCCTTCCCCGTGTCTGCTTCCCAGGCCAGGCGGTGAGGATGCGAACGCAGTCAGTGTCACGTCTGGTGTTAGAGTTGAGGTCCAGAGGGTTGGGGGGCTGGGGTTGAAGCTCTGTTGTGCAAGAAAAAGGAGACACTTTAAGTACCACCGTTTCAGCAATAAAGAAGGATCGTTCTGTAGTAGACATTGTACTGTAGATAAATCACTCATGGGAATGTAACATGTTTGTCTTGTGACCTTGTGCTTTTGAAGTCAGACAAAACCGTGTGATCAGCTTGCACAAAGGAGGAGGGTATACAATGAACATTGAAACACAGACCTAACCCAACAGGGCGGCTTCCTCATGGTGCTTGTTTATTATATATATTTAACCCTGCTTGACACTTTACCCCAGGGAAACCGTCCCTTTTATCAGTTGAATGTTAGCAGCGTTATTTCATAGAGTGTGGTGACTGGTGAGAGAAATTCATGTACTCAGCCAATCACGGTTTCAAACAAAATTTTTATGTGCAAAGGACGGCAACCTTCTCGTATGTTAAACCACCAGTAAGCTTTGTACATCTGTGATAACGCCTGTTTTATATTCAAATGAACAAATAAAAGCTTTTATTTTTGTTGCTCTGAAAATAGCAGTTTCTTAATTGGTCCCCTGGCAAACTGTCTGGGACAGCTTCAGCCCTGGGAAGGAAGCAATTCCTACAGGAAAACGGGAGATATATCGACTCTGTTTACATATTTGTTGCATTACTTCTTAGTACAGATAATCATACGTTGAACAATGTTTAAACTTTGATGTGGGCATTTATTGCTAAAAAATTCCTATGGCAACAAATGTTTTGTGAAATGTTTTTAAAATTCTTTTAAATATATCTAAATATATTTGTTCACATTTTGCTGCAAGTGTACAGATTATTGGTTAACTTTTGGGACAAAGTAAACGTGAGTCCTGGGTGCAGACACTTCCTGTCAACTGTATGCTGCAGCCCGCGTACAGCCTGGCTGACTATCCCGACTCCGGTAGCGTTCCTTGTGCATTTGACGAGCAAGAGCTGTCTCTTTTGCTCAAGATCTGAGAATTCTTACGGCTTTGTGTTTCGGAAAGCAGTAGCAAGTTAACCGACCTTCAGCCTAAAGGTTATGAAAGATACCTTTTACACACGTGAAAATCAGTAGAACTCAGATGGGCACAAGGCTCACCAGGCTTAACCCAAGTCCCTGTAGTGGAAGGTCACTTGTTCCTCAGCGCACAGCTTCTGTTCCAGACGCTCCTATGCTAGTTGGGGGATGATGCTGTGTGGGTACGGCAGTGGGTGGCTGGGAGGAGGCCCGCTTGGCTGCCTCAAACTGCAGGGAAGGCCCAGCGTTTCAGGCGGTGGCCCAGCCTGAACAGGTCAGATACAAACAAGGGGACCAAGAGAGCTGGCCCTGCACCAACCTTGCCTGGCACGTGCATGTGTGTGCACACATCTGGGTGCAAGTGCGGCATGTCTGGTGGTGGTGCCATGTTCTACAGCCTGCAGCACAGCTCTGGGTTCCTTGGGACACACTGCCTAGTTGTTTGGCTGGTCAATCGCCAATGTCTCGATAATCCTCGCTGGTATCTTGGTGCCCTGCTCTTCACGCTGCTCTGTCTCCTGCCCTAGTACTGCTGCATATTAACCAGCTCATCACCAGCTTCCCTGTGGGAGAAGAGGGTGTGTGTGCTCTGGGCCCAGGGCGCAGAACAGGCGCTTGGTGAATACTTGCCGAGTGGAGGACCTTCTGACAGGTATGTGTCACCAAGGGCCACAGTGACCAGAGGGCTGAGACTCTCCTGGGAGAAAGGTGATAGAATGGGTAGATAATAGGAGTTTCTGGGAACATGATGAATGTACAGAAGATGCCAGTGCATCCTGATAGCCACTCAGGCCTGTGGGCCAGAGGCATTAATTCTAATCCCTGCCATTTGACAGGTGACAGGAAATGCTAGAAAAAGGGTAAAGGATAACAAGGAGAAAGGGGGAAGAAATTTGGAATAATTAATTCGGTTAATGAGCACAAAAATTGGAGCCTGTCCAGTGTATCAGCCATTGCGAACTCAGGACGGAACAGAGAGGAGGGGAATGTGACCAGCCACAGCGGGTGGTTGGCCACCTAGATTGATGGATGCTGGTACTTCTTCTCTAGCTAAACCTCAGGAGCATGTCATCGGAGCCAGCACTTCAGCAGATCTGCGTGAAGGGCCTGGGCCTTGCCCTGGCTGGCTGCAGGCAGCTGTGCAGCTGTGGGCTGAGGAGGATCATGTGATGCAGACGCAAAGGTGACTCAGAGCTGCCCCTACCCAATCCCACCTGCCCTGGGGACATGTTTGCAAGAGGCCAGTTGCTGCCACTCCCCACCTTGCTGAGGGACCTGCTGGTGAGTCACTGGCCCACATCTGTGCTGCTTTTTCTCAGGCCCACTGTTCAGTGGCAGGAGAAATCACCCTGAGCAAGAACAAGCCAGCTTTCCTGCCCTTGACTCAGGTGCCCCCTGCCGAGGGGTAGGTAGCATCAGAAGGTTCTCAGACAGAACCCAAAGTACCTGACAAGTACAAAACAATATGAATTCTCAAGGACAAATGCCCTCCTTGTCCAGCGTAGATGTCGAGGATGTATCTGGGGCTCCCTGATGTCAGCACAACCTAGACCTGGTTCCCAGATTGAAAAAGCAGGTGTCAGGGTGCCACCCATCCCCTGGTTCCTGGAGACAAGGCTGTGGAGAAACACTTGAGAAGAAAAATTTTTTAAAGATTTTATTATTTTAGAGAGAGGGGAAGGAAGAGAGGCAGAGAGGGAGAGAGACATCAATGTATGGTTGCCTTTCACCTGCCTCCAGCCACAGACCTGGCTGGAGACCTGGCCTGCAACCTGGTTATGTGCCCTGGCTGGGAATCGAACCAGCGACTTTTGGGTTCAAAAGCCGGCGCCTTATCCACTGTGCCACCAGCCAGGATGAGAAGAAACTATTTAAAGACACCCTCTGATCCTCTAGGACCTGAATAATTAAACCCTTTATTTGATGTGTTTAAAGTTCAAGTCAGAATTCAGGTATTACCATGTTAATAGTTTGTTTGATCATGTGAAAGGGTGACCTGTGGGGATCCTTTTCTACAGCAAGCTCCTCTCCTGCTCCCTTTCACCCCTCGGTTTTTCGTACACATCCTTGGCCCAACCCAGCCATGGGGTGGCCACTCCTGTGTCCAGATAAGAACAGGTCAGTCTTGGGGCCCTTCAGGACTTATGTGTTCAAAGTGCTAAACTGGAGGTGGGGTAAATGCCAGGAGGCACAAAATTACAGAGGACAATAACCTAGTTAAGGAAATAAAGCTAGAAAGCAAGAAATGGGCTGGCATGTTCTTCATGAAGGCGTCAAGATTTCTCAGTGACGACTCAATACAAGAAGCGGAAGGAAAAGTAGCAGCACAGTTACCTGCCTGCCCTGCTAGGAAAACCCTGATCACCGTTGGGGGTGGGGGGAGTAACGTTCTGAATAGGTAATCCAATTGGTCCAAATAGGGAAATTCCGTAAAGAGGTATTTGTTGTGAAGTCTTATTCCGGATCGTGTCCTATCCCCAGTTCCCCAGAGCCCACGACAGGTAACAATTTATACTAGTTTCTGGTCTGTCTTTTCTGGGTTTCTTCACATGAATGCAAGCCAATTATGAACCTATACTCCCACCATCCCTTCATTCTAACCCAAGCAGTGGTACCTGGCACCTTTTTGTGCCTTGTCCTTTCTAGGTTTATCTTAAGAGATCTGTCTTTTAAAGCAACATAGCCTCCCAGCTCTGGCTGCACTGCGGTTCTCTGCTATCATCGCACACGGTGCCTTTTCCAGTATTTTGCTGTTGTAAACTATCAAGCTCGATTACGACAAAAATAGTTTACTTCCCCCATGGGCAAGCCTTTCAGATGGATGGATTTCTGGCTGCCTGGTGGCCAAGTCCCAGCGTGAACGCAGCTGTGATTTGCTCAGATCCTGCTGGTGTGCTTTCACTTTCACTTTTCACTTTCAACAGCAACACTTCTCCCACACACAGTAATGGGTTTCGTTTGCATTTCTCTTATTAGAAGTAAGTTTGGCTATTTAAAAAGTATTTTAGAAAGCCATTTGTACTTCTCTGCTGGGTTACCTACCAGCTTGTTGAACTTGTCATGAAATATTGTCAGAGATTTTTAAATAGACACAAAAGATTATTGGATGTCTTGTCCAGCTCACCCAGCCAGGTTCTCTCTGCCTGTTACGTTGAGTTACTCTACAAAAATTTTTTTAATCTTTTTTTTAAGATTTTATTTATTATTTTTCAAGAGACGGGTAGGGAGGGAGGCAGAGAGGGAGAGAAACATCAATGTATGGTTGCCTTTCACCTGCCTCCAGCTACAGACCTGGCTGGAGACCTGGCTTGCAACCTGGTTATGTGCCCTGACTGGGAATCGAACTAGCAACCTGTGGGTTCACAGGTCAGCGCCTTATCGACTGTGCTACCAGCCAGGGCTACAATTTTTAAATTATAAAAATCTGATAATGCTAATTACTCTTGCTCAAGAACACAATTGATTATTGCCCCGTGAATAGACCTGTTTTATATCTTGTAAATTTATTTCAGAATTCCTTGTTTTCTAAATACGTAGTGTTCTTGGAATCCTCTTTTGAACCAATTGTAGCATCTAACTTGTTTCTTCATTAGCGAGTTAAGGAAAGTCTTCCATCCTTGTTTATATCTGTGTTTATATCTGTGAGGAAGTTGTGTTCATAGCTCTGTAACATTGTCTTTTTAAACCATTTTCTTCCTTGCTATCAGCTCTGTTCATTAGGGAGAGCAGCCCTTGATCTGTGATGAGTTAAAAAAAGTTTTCTTCTCATTTGGGTCACTTTTTTTTTTTTTAAGATTTTTTTTATTATTAATTATTTTTAGAGAGAGAGGGGAAGGGAGAGAGGCAGAGAGGGAGAGAGACATTAATATATGGTTGCCTTTCACCTGCCTCCAGCCACAGACCTGGCTGGAGACCTGGCTTGCAACCTGGTTATGTGCCCTGGCTGGGAATTGAACCAGCGACCTTTGGGTTCACAGGCCGGCACCTTATCCACTGTGCCACCAGCCAGGGCTTACACTATTTTTAATTATACTTTTTCCTGCTCAGGACAGCCAAGGGTCAAGACCAGTGGCAGAATATATGCAGCTCTCAGCCCCCATCCAGGGACAGAGTGAGGAGCCCCTCAGGATTTTGGGGGCATGTGGCAGCCCCTCCCTAGGAAGGCACCTCTGGGGACCTTGAGATAATGCCTAAGACCATTCCTTGTGCCTCTGACCAACTTCCCGAAAGCCTCTGTAAGATCCAAGTTAAAATGCTTGGAAGTGATTTATGTGTAAGCAGAGCTCTGTCTCTTCGGCCTAAAGGCCAACAGCAGGAAGAAACTGAATTCGAATCACAAGATTTATTTATTACTAGAGGCAATGAAACCAAACACGCGTGGCTGTGGCCATATCTGTCTGACACACCCATTGGCAGATGCTCAGTTTCTGGAGTTACTGAAAGGATATGAGTATTACAGCTTAAACTTTTCTAAGCTTCATGGTTTTATTTAAAATGACCTAGGAGGGCACTTGCTGGTAGCACAGTGGGTAAGGTGCCGGCCCGCGAACCCAAAGGTCGCAGGTTCGATTCCCCAGCCAGGGCACATAACCAGGTTGCAAGCCAGGTCTCCAGTCAGGTCTGTAGCTGGAGGCAGGTGAAAGGCAACCATACGTTGATGTTTCTCTCCCTCTCTGCCTCCCTCCTTTCCCCTCTTTCTAAAAATAATGAAATAAAATCTTTAAAAAAATAAAATAAAATAAAATAAAATGACCTAGGAAAGATTGGATTGTCATTCCTTTATTTTTTTAAGCAGAGAAAATAGAATTTATTTTTCCTCTCCCAACCTCATTGGACCTGCTTCTGGAGACCCCCTCACAGAACTATGTTGGGAATCACAGCCTGAACTGATTATTGAAACAGTCCCTGTAGGTCACTTGCAGTGTCCTGGCTGTGAATCCTGGCGCTGTGAGCTCAGCTCTCCCTCCTGCTCCCTGAGCAGTGCCTAGCCAAGCGAGGGGTCTAGGGATCCAAGCGGTGACCTTTGCTCTCGCTGCAGGTTTCTAAGCAACGTTTCCTGTGCCTGGTCCCTGGATATCCACTTGGCTTCCAAGTTCAAGTTTCAGGCAGCTGGAACCCAGGGTCTTCTCTTTGGACTTTGCTCCCTGACTGTGGCCCCTCTGGCTGTGCCGGTGGCTGCACCCACAGCATGTTCTGGGCCCTTTGTGCTGCTGTAACAAAATACCACAGGCAGGGGTATTATAAACAACGCACATTGGTCTCCGGCAGGTCAGGTCGGTGGCTGGTGTGGCTCACTGGATTGAGCACCAGTCTGTGAACTCAAAGGGCTCTGGTCCAATTCCCAGTGAGGGCACATGCCCGGGTCGTGGGGCCAGGTCCCCAGCTGCGGGTGCAAGAGGCAACTGGTCAACATCTCTCTCACACGTTGTTGTTTCCCTCTCTTGCTCCCTCCCTCCCTGTCTCTCTAAAAATAAGTAAATAAAACTAAACAAACAAACTGAAGCTCCATACCCATGAAACAATAACTCTCCTTCCCCTCAGCAATCACTATTCTACCTTCTATCACTATGATTTGACTTCAATAAGTACCTCATACAAGTGGAATCATATAGCATTTATCTTTTTCTGACTGGTATATTTTATTTAACATGCCCTCCAGGATCATTCATGTTCTCTCTCTCCCTCTCTCTTTTTTTTTAATTAAGATTTTATTACTTTTAGAGAGAGGGGAAGGGAGAGAGACAGAGAGGGAGAGAAACATCAATGTATGGTTGCCTTTCACCTACCTCCAGCTACAGACCTGGCTGGAGACCTGGCTTGCAACCTGGTGATGTGCCCTGGCCGGGAATCAAATCATCAACTTTTGGGTTTGCAGGTGTCTTATCCACTGTGCCACCAGCCAGGGCTGTGTTGAGTTTTTTTGGTTACTGCTTCAACTTCTTATTGGTTTATTCAGATGTCCTATTTCTTCCTGATTCATTCTTGATAGGTTCTGTTTCTCTTCCTGATTCACTCTTGGTAGGTTCCATGTTTCTAGGAATTTCTCCTATTTCTTCCAGGGTGTCCAGTTTGTTGGAGTGTAATTGCTCATAGTAGTCTGAGTCCTTTATATTTGTGCAGACTTAGTTGTAATGTCTCTACTTTCATTTCTAACATTGAGTCTGCTTTTCTTGGTATGTAGCCAAAAGGCTTGTCTATCTTTAAAAAACAGCTCCTAGTTTCATTGATCTTTCTTTTTAGTGTCTATTTCATTTACTTTTGCTCTGATCTTTGTTCTTTCCTTCCGCTGGCTTTGGACTTCATTTATTCTTTCTGTAGCTCCTTGATGTGCAAAGTTAGTTTATTTAAGATTTTTCTATCTTCTTCACATACATTTATTGGTATAAACATCCCTCTCAATTGCTTTTGCAGCAGCAGCCTTTAGGTTTTGGTGGGTCTTTTTTTTCCATTTTCATTTGTTTCAACATGTCCTGTAGTTTTCTTTTGAATTTTTTTTTTGACTCCTTGATTTTTTTAAACTGTCTTGTTTCCACATAGTTATAGATTTTCCAGCTTTTCTCTTATTAATTTCTAGTTTCATAACTCTGGTCAGGAAAGATAATCTGGTACGATTTCAAGTTTTCTCTACGAAGACCTGTTTTGGATCCTGTCATGTGGGCTGTCCTGGGCAGCATCTATGCTTTGAGAAGATCTTGGTTTCTGCTGCCTGGTAATGGAATGTCTATAAATGTCTGTAGCTACATTTCATCCCAGGTATGGTTCAAGTCCAATGTTTCCTGGCTGATTTTCTGCCACACGACCTATCAATGCTGAAAGTGGGCTGTTGAATCCCCTACTATTACTGTATTGTCTTGTTTTCTCCTTTAAATATTAGTATTTTCTTAATATATTTAGATGTTCTGATGTTGGGTGCATATATATTTACACTTGTTTTATCTTCTTGATTAAAATGGATTCATTTATCATTCTATGTTGACCTTGTTGCTGTTTTTGGCTTAAGGTCTATTTTGTCTGATATACATGCAGTTGACACTTGAACAATGTGGGGATTAGGGGCACTGATGTCCCGTATAGTTCAAAACCCCAGTATAACTACAGTCATCCCCCCTCCCCAGCCCACCCCCATACACGGATCCCCAGCCATGCAATTGACCCTGGAACAATGCTGGCTCAAGCTGCTCTCTCTTAATTTCCAGGGATATGGAGCATCTTTTTCCATCCCATTGCTTTGAGCCTATATGTGTCTTTAAAGCTGAACTAGATCTCTTGTAGACATCATGTGGATCTTGTTTTTTAAATAATCCAGACACTACTTTTTATTGGTGAATTCAATCATTTTTTTAAATAAGATTTATTATTTTTACCCCCTGGCTGGTGGCACAGTAGATAAGGCATCAGCCTGCGAACCCAACGGTTGCTGGTTCAATTCCCCAGTCAGAGCACATAACCAGGTTACAAGACAGATCTCCAGCCAGGTCTGTAGCTGGAGGCAGGTGACAGGCAACCATATATTGATGCTTCTCTCCCTCTCTGCCTCTTTTCCTCCCTCTCTCTCTCAAAAAAAAAAAAAAAAAAAAAAAAAAAGTTAGAGAGAGGGAAAGGGAGGAAGAAAAGGAGAGAAACATTAATGTATGGTTGCCTGTCACCTGCCTCCAGCTAAGGACCTGGCTGGAGACCAGCGCTGCAACCCAGGCATGTGCCCTGGTTGGGAATTGAACTCATGACCTTTGGGTTTGCAGGCCAGCACCTTGTCCACTGAACCATACCAGCCAGGACAATCTATTTACATTTAGAGCTATTATTATGTGATTATGTAAGGACTTATTAATCCCATCTTATTGCTTTCTGGTAGTTTTGTATATCCATGGTTTCTTTTTCTGTTTCTGCATGCTGTTATAAATTTGTGGTATCCTCAGTTCCCCTTTATCTGTGTGAAGCTAGTCTAGGTGTTGCTTTGTGGGTACTACAATGCTTGCATAGGGCTGGCTCCTCATAGATAAAAGTTCATTTTAAGCTGTTAGCAAAACTTAGCTTCCATCATCTATAAAAGCTTCTATTTTACTTCTCCTTTAAACATTTTTGTCATTATTTTACCTTTTATATTGTGTACTCAGTAACAATTTATACTACCTGTTGTTTTTACTATTCTTTTCCTTGGCCTTTATACTGTAGTTTAGCTGTTAACATACCATTCTATTACAGAATTGAGTTTTTCTAGGTTCAACTGTATTATTTGCCTTTACTAGTGTGGTGTGTATTTTCATGTCACTGATCACCTTTTCATTTCAGCTTGAAGAATTATTTTCAGCCTTTTCGGTAGATTAGCCCCATGTGGTCTTCCCTTGGGAGGAAGGAGACATGGAAAGTTCTTGTTGTGGCATCCACCCTGGAACCTCTACCAGGAAGGCTGGGTTTCTGCACATTCTCCCTTTTCTGTGAGTATCTACACAGGCCAATGGTCTCCGTGGTTTTCCTGACAGTGGTGAGAGGTTGAGGCAGACTCCCTGCTCCACAGGCTCCGCAGCTCACATGGAGGTGCCTGCCTGTCACCACAGACACAGGTGAGTGGCTCCTCTCAGGTCCCCTGGCGTGTATCCCATAGCAACCACCAAGGTGCTTTTGTTTGTGGATGGATGCCTAATCTGTTACTTAGAAGAGAACAAGGAGTATCTTTCACTGCCCTGATGTTGAGGCCACTCGTGTATGTTCCTCTTGTCTGAAACATTATTTCCCTCAATCTTTTTCTCCTTCTGTTTCTTAACAAACTTCTTGAGAGCAGTCTTCCCTACCTTCACTTCTTTATCATCATTATCTCCTGTGGTCACCCCAATTCCTGCATCTGGTGTGCTGGTTCCTTAACCTTGTCACTGCCCACTACTGGGGGAAAATGTACGTGCCTATGACCCTTAGTCCTGTCGATCTCTGTAGATAAGACTTAATTCTGATTTTAAAAGTAAGGTTCATAGTACAAATTTGGAGAAAGATAAGTCACCTCAACTCAGTATTGGGGTCTTCTAATGCTAAGTTCAACTTAATGAGTCCAGTTTTAAAAAAAGTTAAAAGTCACCAGTGGATAACCTACTGTGTACAATTTCTATTCATAGAGTTGTATTTAGTTTGGTGTAACGCAATGGACTAAATGAACAATGGTTAAAAGCCAATTTTTTTAAATACATTTATTAACCAATGTTAACACAGTAAATGAATCTATATATTGCTAGTCAGAGCAGCTCACAAAATGCCAGAATGCATCATAGAACTGGACAGCCACAATGAATAATTACAATGTGCATAGTGGCTAAGCTCAACATCTTGATATAGCTTTATGATTTGCAGAAAATTTTTAATGATTCCTAAAACAATCAGTTGTAATTTTACCTAAAACTTTTACAAAACCAGGCCACAATCTCTTTTTTTTAATTTTGTTTTTTTTTTTAAACACACAGTTTTCACGCTGTAGTAACTTGGAAATGTGCAACCGTGTCAACGGAGACAAAAAAGCCAAAGTAACACGAATCTTACGTTCATGCAGCTACCAGTAAATAGTACATACTCTGGAATGGTTTTACACCAAAAGTATTTCCACAATAACTTGCTCTCATAGGGGTGGATCGAAGTTTTAAAACTTGAAAAAAGATCAAGAGAAGGTTAAGTGTTCTTGGTTACAATGTCTCAACCAGACCACGGCACCGGGGCGACACTGATCACAGCAACAAGGGGGGACCGAGATGCCGGCGGGTCGGGCGGGGTGCTGCACAGGCTGCGGCAGGTCTTCCTGCCTCTGGGCGCTGCTGGGCAGCAGCTTGTCGACTGGCTTGCGTCACTGCAGCAGCACCAGGACTGGGTGGATGATTATTTCACAGAAGACTTAGTTATTGTATTTTTATCTTTAGAGTGACCCTGACAAACCTAGAGAAAACTTTTAAAAAGGTTTTTCTCCTGCTTTTTTCACTTCCATTGTGTGTAATTGCTTTAATAAATATCAAAGGTCTAAATAAATATTTACAAATTATTTCTCTACCTTAAAAAATAACTAAATGATAAATGGGTATTTGACTTGGTCTAAGATCAGTCTTTTGAAAAAACATAAATTGCGAGATTTTTCTTAAAAAAAAAGTAATTTAAGTTTTTCTGGCTGTATTTTATATCTCTATGTATAAAAAAATCATTATTCAACTATCGATCCATTCCTATTGGTAATGCTTCTTCATCCAGACATTCCGCAAAATACAGACTTTTTACAAACCACGGCATCTTTAATACAAGAAAATTAACATGCATTATTCTTCATTCTGTGTACAGTGACGGGGTTCATTAGTAGGCAATGACCCATTACCACAAACATAACGGCTTCTGTGAAACGTAAGTGCTTTCCTTCCTTTTAGCATTAACTTACCATATATGAGGTGACACCAGGTAATAGGCAATTGATATTTGGGGAGGAAAGGGAAACATTAAATAAATTTGTATGCCTCATCTATAATTTCATGTATGGATTAAGGTAGTTTTTGGCTTATCTGTTTTTGTTTATTTTGTTACAAGCACTCATGTTAGGACAAGGATGAAATGTGCAAACTTTAAAATTTAAATATTCATTTTCTCTAAGATCCAGCTCAGTAAAAGATTACCCCAGTTCCCTGCAATTTTAAACTACAAGATCAAAGCTAATAATTTGTTATAAAAGTTATATATTGAAAAGAAATCATGAAAAACACAATTGGGAAATATTTAAGAAAAAATATGCAGGACTAGCACCTGCTGTGTCAACCCTGTTCCCTAAATTCAATCATATACCCACTGGCATAACCAATAGATAATGCCTTTAAACAGTAAATTAAGCTGAACAAAACCAGCTCAAAGTTAAGAAATAAATTTCACATCAAGGTAGTATGTTTTATTTCTGAAACAGTTCTGTAGTTCTTACATTCAGATCTATTTTAAGTGTGTATTTGTTAAACTCACTTGTATTCACCTGTTGTTTTAAAGTTTAAAATCTCTGTAAAACCTAAAAATGTCTTAAAATTTGCTGTAAATGCAACAAATTTTTCAATTAAATTTTATTTAAAATAATACCCTCCACTGATGTTTCTTTTACCCCCGAAAAATTCCAGAGGGACATTAACAAAAGATTTAAACTACTGTGCAAAATCTCTTCACGAAAAGTGTTTAAAGGCTGGTGCAAAATGGGAAGCAAATTCTAAACAATTTTGGCTTCTTGGAAACAAAAACCGTTGTGTCTGAGAAGAGCAATCATCGGTGCCTCTCCCACGAGTGCCTGCCTTCATCTTTTCCGACGACAGGTGCGCTTGTGCTCAGCGTGCCAGTGCTCCTGCTGGCACTTAATGGAGCAGTAGGATGTGTTCCAGCAGCAGTGGTACATGGCCTCCTCCTCGCAGTTGTAGCACTGCAGGGGAGACAGCACGGCAGGGTTTAAACTTGAGACGGAACGCACAGGAAACTGGTTAGGATTGTTGACTTTAAAGGTTGTCATTTGAAAGACCTTTCTGGTTTAGTCTTAAACTAACATCATCTCCAAGAAGATTACATACAGTATGTTTTCTGAGCCCTGGTTGCTGTGGCTCAGTGGCTTGAGCACTGGCCTGGGATCCCCAGTCAGGGCACATACCTGGGCTGCAGACCTGGTCCCTAGTTGGGAGCGCGTGAGAGGCAACCACATACTGATGTTTCTCTTCCTTCCCCTCTCTCAAAAAAACAGTAATTAAAAAAAAAACAAGTTTCTGTACTGAGCAGGAAGGCAGGAAACAATGGAATGACCGAGGTAGCATAGCACTAGGTCGTAGTCCATGATCAGCCAATTCAAGCTTCCCCTGGCACAGCCTGTTTAGCGCCACTGGGTCATTCCCATCAGCACACAAACAACTTCTACCTCCATAAAAAGGTCTTGAGAGAGCCCTGGTTGGTGGCTCAATGGATAGGCACTGGCCTGCAAACCCAAAGGTTGCTGGTTCGATTCCCTAGTCAGGGCACATAACCAGGTCTCCAGCCAGGTCCGTGGCTGGAGGCAACCATACATTAATGTTTCTCTCCTTTTCTTCCTCCCCTCCCCTTTCTCTTATCTCTGAAAATCCATTTTTTTTTTTTAATACAGTTAAAAAAAAAAAAAAGTCTTGAGAGGATACTGGAAAGATGACGGAATAGCAATCTCCCCACCTGGGCAACTGCACTGGTGGCATCTGCCTGAAGGAACTATTTTGAAACTCTGGAGTCTACTGAAGGTTTACAACTTCCAGGGTAAAACTTGGGACATAAGCTGCAGCTGATTTTGGTCCATTTCAGCTCTTACCAGAACAGGAGCCACCCACCACCATGCAGGCCACCATGTATGTGCTCCTGCAGCAGTATGTGGAAGCCATGGTGCACAAAAGGGACCCTGCCCTCCAAATATCAGAGAACTGTGTTTACTACTTCTAATCACAGAGATACGCACAGAGGCGGGTGGCCAATGATGTTTCTATCTGTCACAAGCCCCTTCCTCTCCAGCTGAAGTGAATTCCAAGAAAGTTCAAGGTCCACAAAGAAATAGAAAACTTAACAGAAACTGTCCCTAAGAATGTCCAGATAACAGACATATTAAACAAAGACTTTAAAACAAGCATTAAATATGATAAAAACTGTATGAAGATGTGGAAAAGGTCATGAAAATGGTATGTGAACAAATGGAAATATCAATAAAAAGAAACCAGGAAGACAAGATGGAACTGAAAAGTCCATGAACTGAAGAGAAACCACAAAAGCAGATCTGAGCATGCACAAAATAGGACAACAGAAATTTACAAGTATGGGAAAGAGAAAAGATAGGAGACAAGTGAATAGAGCCTGTGTGACTTTGCAGCAAGACTCCGACACACTAAGATACACATTTTAGGGTTGCCAGAAGAGATTATAAAGAATATGGAGACTATCTGAAGGAATAACACCTGTCGACTTCTGCTCAAGATGGCATAGGCAGAGGTGGCTCACCTCTTATCACAACCACATCAAAATTACAACTAAAATATAGAACAACCATTACTCAGAACTGTCAGAAATTGACACTATGGAATGGAAGCAACCACATCCACTGAGATGGGTAGGAAGGGTGGAGGTGCAGAACAGGCTGGTCCCACACCCATGTGCAGTGGATACAAATTCAGGAGGGGTATCTTGGGGGAGAGGAATGCCAGCTCCATGCCAGGCCCCCAGCCAAGGGTTCTGATGTGAGAAAGGTAAGTCTCCAGAACTTTTGGCTGCAAAAACCAATAGGAACTGAGTCAGGGAAGAAACTGCTGGAGCCCCAAGCACTTCTCCTTAAAGAACCCACATATGGACTTCCTCAGACTCCTGAGCTCCAGCACCAGTGCATCAGTGGCATATGGGGAGGAACTGAAGTGTCTGAATAAAACTTGGCCCCCAGCTCTTACCTTGATGCCAGATGGAAAGGCAGGCAGTAGCTACTGTCCCCTTCTGAGCCCTCACCCCACAGAGCCAGCATGCTGGTGCCATAACTGAGACTCCATCAGCCTGGCTAACACAGTTTGCCCAGTTCCAGAGATCCTCTGAGATTCTTATCAGCACACCCAGACTGTTAACAGTGACTTTTCCATTTGAATGGCTGGTCTTGGCTCATGATTCACAACTTCTGAAGTCTCTCAAACAAGCAACAGCTGCCTCAGTGAGCCCCCAGCCCCTGTACCTCTTGCTAAGTGGCCTCAGGCTCAGCACTAGCAGCAGGTAGCTCAGATCCACAGCTTGACTTCATCTGGGCACCTCTAAGCCCAGCACAAGCAGCAGCATCTCAGATGCTCAGGCATGGTGGCTCTGGGCAAAACATGGGCTGGAGCCCTGGCTGGTGGCTCAGCGGATAAGGTGCCGCCGGCCTGCAAACCCAAAGGTCGCTGGTTCGATTCCCAGCCAGGGCAACATAACCAGGTTACAAGCCAGGTCTCCAGGCAGGTCTGTAGCTGGAGGCAGGTGAAAGGTAACCATACATTGATGTCTCTTTCCCTCCCTTCCTCTTTCCCTTCCCTCTCTCTCTGGAAATAATAAATAAAATCTTAAAAAAAAAAAAAAAAAAAAAAGATGGGCTGGGACAAACCTTGGCTGCACCACCCAAGAAACCCCAGAACCTGCTCACCCAATGGACAGCTACAGACCACCACCCTGCTTCCCCCCACCCCGCACCCCCCTTCCCGGGTGATCCAATACAAAGGGTAGAGTGGGTGGTCAGTGATCATAGTTGATCCTTGCGGTGACTGGCCTGGGTAAATCCCTCCCATTGACCTGCCAACAGCAACCAAGGCTCAACTGTAAGAGGAGAGCATACTCAGCCCACACAGAGGGCGCACCTTGAGTACCAACTTGGGTGATAGGGGTGTTGTGTCACTGGATCCTATAGGACACCTACTATGTTATATGTTAGGTCATGCTGCCAAGAGAGGGAGGCTGCCAAAATGAGGAGAAAATATGGCCCAAATTAAAAGAGCTGATCAAAACTCCAGACAAAGAACTAAACAAAATGGAGAAAAATAATCTTTCAGGTGAAGAGCTCAAAACACTGGTTATTAGGATGCTCAAGGAACTCACTGTATACATCAAAAGCATAAAAAAGACCCAGGCAAAAATGAAGGTTACACTAAGTGAAATAAATTTACAAGGAAACAATAGTGGAAAGGATGAAGCTGAGAATCAAATCAATAAGGAATATGGAAGGGGGGTGGGGAAGCATTCAAACTGAACAGCAAGAAGAAAAACACGAATACCAAAAAACAAGGACAGGCTAAGGAGCCTCTGGGACTTCAAATATACCCACATTTAAATCACAGGGGTGCCAAGAAAGAGAAGAGGAAAAGCAAGAAATTGAAAACTTATCTGAAAAATAAGTTTCTGAAAACTTCCCTAATTTGATGAAGGCATGCAAGTCCAGGAAGTACAGAGTCCCAAACAAACCCAGAGGACCATGCCAAGACACATCATAATTAAAATGCCAAAGGTTAAAAGTTAAAGAGAGAATCTTAAAAGCAGCAAGAGAAAAGACAAGTTACTTACAAAGGGGTTCCCATAAGACTGCCAGTCATTTCTCTAAAGAAACTTTGCAGGCAAGAAAGCACAAGTAAAAAGTATTCAAAATCATGAAAAGCATGAAAAGCAAGGACCTACAACCAAGACTACTTTACCCAGAAAAGCTGTCATTTAGCAGTCAAAGTGCTTTCCAGACAAGGTAAAACTAAAGGAGTTCATCCTCACCAAGCCATTATTATATGAAATGTTAAAGGGACTCACTTAAAAAAAAAAGAACAAGATAAAAACTATGAATATTAAAATGGCAATAAATTCACAACTATCGACCGAATCTTAAAAAACTAAGCAAACAAGCAGAATAGAAACAGAATCATAGACATGTAGGTCACTTGGATGGTTACCATTTGGGGAAAGAGGAGGAGGTACAGGGATTAAGAAATACCAATTGGTAGGTACAGAATAGACAGGGGTATGTTAAAAGCATGACCCATGTAGTGTACTAAGAGGGGGAAGGCACTGCCAGAGGTAATGGGGGTTATCGGGTGGAAGGGGGCAAAGGGAAAAAATTGGGACAATTGTAATAGCATAACCAATAAAATATTTTCACCAACACTTGTCATTTCTTTTTTTTAAATATGAGGATGAAAGGGAACCTTTGTGCATTGTTGGTAGGAATGTAAATTGGTAGTCACTGTGGAAAATATGGAGGCTCCTCAAAAATTAAAAACAGATCTACCTACCATATGATCCAGCAATCCCACTTTTGGGTATTTATCCAAAGAAATGAAAACAGGGTGTTGAAAAGTTTTATGAACCCTATGTTCACTAGAGCACATTCACTAAAGACAGAATAGGGACTCAACCTAAGTGTCTATCAATGGATTAATGAATAAAGGGATATAATATACACACAATTTTTAGCCACAAGAAAGAAGGAAAATCCTGCCATTTTTGACAACATGTGTGGCTAAGTAAAATAAGTCCAAGATAGAAAGACAAATACTGCATGGTATCACTTCTACATGGAATCAAATAGGTATGATAGTACAAACCTCAACTATCGCACAAATGGTAATTGCTATAAAAAGCAGCATTGGAGTTACCTACTGTAGCCTCCTCTTCTCATTTCTCCTTATTTAGTAAACTTCTCAAGTCCTGGGTTCACTTTCTAGCTTTCTCGTCTTTGCATAAAGAATAGCGAATACTACTAGATGGAAATTAGGTATACTCAAGATAAAATAAGTACAGTACCCTACCCCCATGTTTGTAATTCATCTGTTTTTCCAACTAACTTATTTTCATAATTCTTTTAAATTATATGCTAAATTTTTCCCTTTTCCATCTTGTCCAACTTTATAACAATTTTTATAATGTTTGCTTCCCTCATGAAACATTTATAAGTATTTAAAGACTTTAAACTTTTTTTCAAAATAATTTTCAATTGTTTTTCCATTATCATTTATTCCTTCTATACCCTCTTCCACCTCCACCTGCCTCCCCTCTCTCCTCCTATACAAAGATTCTTTTCAAACTAGTCTGGATCAAATGAAGAACCACTACACTCTCTGTTGAGGTCCCCCTGGAAAGTGTTGAGGTTTGGAGCCTTGTGCAGGCCAGGTGGAGCCTGTGAGACCTGGCCAGAAAACAGGGAAAGCTGGGTGCAGACATACCTCCATGCTATAGCCAGTGGGCCCCGCTGGGAATCGGGCCATAAGAACATACAGTACGTTAGCCTCTTTGAAGCCTGGCCTGTTCTCTCACCTCCCTTAATCTAACTCTTGTTTTATCAACAGCAGAGATTTTTAAAATTTGAATGCATATCCTGACCTGAGTAAAATCTCAGTGCTCCTTTACCTGTTATTCCTGAATATCCGTCTTCCAGTAATTAGCATTGTTTATCATTGACTAACTACATGACTTTAAGTTTACTGCTTTCAATAAAAGATCTGGAAGAATGGCAAACGGGGCTTTTAACTTAGAGACACTGCCCCCCACCCCCACCCCACAAGCTACCTGGGAAGTATTTGTTTCATTCGCAGCTCCTAGGGATCTCTGCAGCTCCTAGGGATCTCTGCAGGTCGGGGGTCCCCTACAACTTTCTACAGTAATTTATTAAATTAAAACCAAGCTATGAGTGTTTGGGAGCAAAACTTCCCTACAGATCATCTGAGATCTGTGGAGTATGTGTATGCTCAGAAGCTTTTAATCTAGGTGGGAGACAAAGTCACAAACAGGACTCAATGAAAAATGAACTATTTCTCAGATCGTAACTAGTTAAGAGACCAATGAGATGTTACTATTACAAAATAAAAGTAATCAAGTCCAAGTTCTTCAAAAGAATCTAACATATAAATGTTAAGTGCAATAAATTCTGAAAACCCTTAATTTGTTACTATGATACATTTTGATAATTTCACATTTTAGATTATTACCTACCAGGAGATAATAGGCAAAAGTCAAAGCCAGCAAATTTACCTAAATAAAATTATCTCAATTTAACAAAATAATCCTAAGCAATTCTCAGTACTATGGGATCTGGAGTTGAGAAATTATAGGACTCCCTCCACCCTCAAAATCCCCACCAGAGGACATGTTTCCATTGATTTTAGAGAAAGAGAAATAAAGAAAGAGAAAAACATGGATGAGAGAAATATCAATTGGCTGCCTCCTGTATACATTTCAGTGGGAGAGCAAACCCACTACCTAGGTATGCGCCTTGACCAGGAATCAACAGGCAATCTTTTGCTACATGGTACGGCAATCTTTTGCTACATGGTACAACATTCCAACCATATGAGCCACATGTCCAGGGCAAGAAATGATAGGACTTTAAATGAAATTTTTTAAATTAATTAAAGCTGAGTCCTGGCTGGTGGCACAGTGGATAAGGTGCCGGCCTGTGAACCCAAAGGTTGCTGGTTCGATTCCCAGCCAGGGCAACATAACCAGGTTGCAAGCCAGGTCTCCAGCCAGATCTGTGGCTGGGGGGCAGGTGAAAGGCAACCACACATTGATGTTTCTCTTCCTTTCTGCCCCTCTCCCTTCCCTTCTCTCTAAAAATAATAAAATCTTTAAAAAATTTTTCTTTAAATAATTAAAGCTGATAATTTCATATTTGATCTTATTTAATGGATATTTGCATATGCACATGTATCTTTCTGATTTGATTTTCATCGTACCTGTGGTACATTTTCAATAATCATATTCTAAAAAATACTGATACTTACCCACTGCTTCTTCTTGGTCTGAGAAATCAGTTGTTTGTGCTGTGTTGCTAGCTTCTTGATTTCCTCTACAAACTCTTCTTTACACTTTTCCTTTACTTGTTTACATTTTCTGTCCATCTCACCCTGCATATTGGCAACAGCTTTATTTACAGCTTGTCTTTTTTCTTCCTCCATTTCAGAACGCAGCTGAAAAACAAGTTAACCAACAATATGTCAACTCACAAATAAAGACCTTAAAATTCAGGGGGCTGGCTGACGCTGACGGTAATGGTGCTGAGAGGCCTTTCGGAGAGCAAGCTGAAGAGGGATACCAGAGAACTTGGACCTCAGCTAAAGAACAGTATTCCAGTTACTGACCTTTCAGCAAGCGGACCTTTTGAAAGTCATGATCTTCTTCGGAAAGGTTTTACCTCTGTGAAAAATGAACTTTTGCCTAGTCATCCTCTTGAATTATCAGAAAAAAATTCCCAGCTCAACCAAGATAAAATGAATTTTTCCACACTGAGAAACATCCACAGTTTGTTTGCTCCACTAAAATTGCAAATGGAATTCAAGGCAGTACAACAGGTTCACCATCTTCCATTTCTTCCAAGTTCAATTTTTTCACTGGATATGTTGAGGGGTAATGATGAGACTATTGGATTTTAAGATATTCTTAATGACCCATCACAAAATGAACTAATGGGAGAGCCACACTTGATGGTGGAATATAAACTTGGTTTACTGTAATGCATGTGCTGATCATGGAAATGGAGGGGCTACATCCTGTTTATAGTCATCTTTTTGCTATAAATGTATGCAATATGAAAAGTAATTAGACATGGAAAAAAGAAGACCTTAAAATTCGTAGTTTCTACTTAAACGATGTACCTTCATTTCACTGAGAGCTATGAATATTTAGGTGAGAGAAGTATTATTGTTGATTAATATATTATAAGAGGCACTTAATTACATTTCCAATTTTAGTGTATTTCTAGTGTTAAAAAGTAGTGATGTGGTTGATATACAAGTGAAAAGAAGCTGCATAGTTCTAGGAAATGAATCACTCACCAGGCCCAGGGCTAAGAGGGCAATGCATGCTGTGGGCTCCTTACCTTCTCTAGAGCTTCTCGTACAACTCTTTCAGTCTCTCGCTTGTGATCAGATTTCATTCGGTCTTTAAAGTCATTGAAAATTTTGGTGTATTTGTCATGGCACATGCTTTGACACACTCCATCACTGGTGGTCTGAGTGCTTCGATGCAGCATTCTTGGTGAAGAGGCACTTAACTTCTTGGTCTGAGTTGACACTGAAACTTTCTCAATTGGCTGAGGCATTGAGGGGATTTCCTGGCTGGAACTGACTGCTTCGGTTTCAGGCTCTGGCTCCTAAAGGGTAAGGGAAGCACTCCAGTGTAAAACAAACCATAAACTCACTAGTTCATGAGTAAGCTCTATCAGGATACAACAGTGATACACATGAACAGCCATGTAAAAAACTGTTAAAAGAAAACCATGTAATGAAGGTGGTAAATTCTATTAGGTATATTTTACCGTAACTAAAAATAAACAATGGGAAAAATAAAAACTCATGCAATTAACAGTTACAATAATTCCAAACAGTAACTGCATCTATTTTCATTTAAAAGACTAAACAAAGAATTATCATATCAGATCGTTACAGTTTACAGTCACTATTTTGGACTAGCATGAACAAATTTCCTAAAATTTTAAACCATTTCTCACTGAACATGAATTATGTCTCTGGACTATACCCAGATGTGTATCTGGTTTTAAAACATGCGTGAATTATATACTTTTAAAGGCTGAGCTTAATTGTAGTTCTCTCCAGTTTTAAAATGTTGGTCTTACTGATGTACTAGATAAACACTTTGTGCTTAATAATGCTATGGGAACATATCAGAGTTCCAAGAAATGCCACAAAGTGACCTCCACTTAGCTGGACTCAGTCGGTCAGCGGTTGCTTAAATGAGGCAGAGACTCTTGGCATGTGTGTGTGTTACTCCAGTGACAGCGCATAATGACAGAAAGGTCAGAAGACTGGGTTCACACTTGGTTGGTATTACTTAATGGCAGTGCATTTCACAATTATATCGCAAGCAATTGTCTTGATCGTTACTGTGAAAACATTTCCTGTGTCAATGCTACCAGGAAACTGCAAGATTTACAACTTACTTCTTTTTTGGGCTCCACGCTTTGATTACGTCGCCCTTTCTTTGCTCTTGGTTCTTGAGTAACCTTTAGCTGTGGGCATCATAAAAGTAACAGCATATTATTCCAGACACTATGAAAACCTGCTCTGCTGAAAATACTAGCCACAGACCCACAGGTAAGTAGTAAATTGTTCCATTTCATGAAGTTCCCGCTTACTCATTACTGCTCTGATGTGCAAGGCTTGAAGGAGCTAACATTAACATGCTTTTGCAAGAATAGCACTGCACTTACTTTCTTCAAAACCGGCAGGCCCATGGGTGGCTTAGTTATGTGAACTGAGTTAACTGAGTTTGGTTTCTTTTGCAGAGCACTTCATAAATGTTTACATGAAAGGATGGAGAAACGTCAGAATCTGCTCTTTACAGGGAGGAGTGTGCATTAACAATGTTCCCATTTACAAATAATAACTGATGGGTGGTTTCTGTGGGGACACCACACACCTGCTCGTTGCTGGTGGAGGAGATACTGGATTCGGCCTCCTCCTCCCCACGATCCTCGTTCTTAGACTTCCAAAATCTTCCTTCACGAAGGAAGCGCTGATGTAGTTCCAGCTCATCACAAGCCTTTTTCCAACCCATACTGCGCTTAACATGTAGCCGATGGATGTTGACTGTGATGTCCTGTATGTTTTCAGAAGGAATCCAAGCCCTAGCAACATGTAAAGGTGCAGTTAGAAATTACCAAATTGGTAGTGGACTCCAACCATTGTAAAGAAGATTTTCTGGAGATTAATATACTGACACTGTTAGTTATGGCTTGAATAAAACCCCTTATACCAAGTAGAAAACAAGTAATTTTTGTTGTTTTTAATCACCAAAGTTCTCAGAATCGAAATGATTCCATTATCTCAGAACTGTTTACTGTTTTCTTTAACCAGCTTAAGTTTGTCATGGTTTACATATATGAGGTCTGTGTTGTAAGTATCGAGCCAATGTCAATATAGTGAAAAGTTTGAAGCCATGGCTGGTAGCACAGTGGATAAGGTGCCGGCCTGCAAACCCAAAGGTTGCTGGTTCGATTCCCATCCAGGGCACATAAACAGGTTGCAAGCCAGGTCTCCAGCCAGGTCTGTGGCTGGAGGCAGGTGAAACGCAACCATACATTGATGTCTCTCTCCCTCTCTGCTTCTCTCCCTTCCCCTCTCTCTAAAAGTAATGAAATCTTTTTTTTTTCCTTTAATTTTTAAATAAATAAATAATAAATAAAATGCTGTAAGATATCATAGTTTTCATTCCTGGCCTATAATCATGGAGTTCTGGAAATAAAGGCCTGTGACTATTCTGAAGGAATCTTAAGAGAATCATGGCATGTAGGCCTACATGCCTACATAAATAATAATAATAGCTTCTATAAGCAAGTTAGAAGTCAAGCTATTTGCTTTACAATTTACTTATTTTTAAGATTTTATTCATTATTTTTAGAGATAGGAGAAGGGAGGGAGGAAGAAAGGGAGAGAAACATCAATGTATGGTTGCCTTTCACCTGCCACCAGCTACGGACCTGGCTGGAGACTTGGCTTGCAACCTGGTTATGTGCCCTGACTGGAAATCGAACCAGCAACCTTTGGGTTCGCAGACTGGCACCTATCCACTGAGCCACCAGCCAGGGCTCTATTTGCTTTAGAATTTAAAAGCACATTTTATGTAATAATCCACATACACTGATAACTAAAATGAAGTTTGAACTGCACATAAATATTTATAAGCCAGGTCTCCAGCCAGGTCCATAGCTAGAGGCAGGTAAAAGGCAACCATACACTGATGTCTCTCTCCCTCTCTCCCTTCTCCTCTAAGAATAATATATAAAATCTTAAAAAACAAATTTATAAATTCCACAACGATGTCTCTTTTGACTTAAGTGCTTTATTAAAAATCAAAGTAAGATACACTTTGAAAACACTTAACTCTAATACGAAGAGTGCATAGGAAATTTTGCTTGTGGAAGAGTTCCTTGCCACTTAGATCTTGAATGAATATTGTATTTACTCTTTCAGTCAACAAATATTTATTGAGTGCCTATTACATACCAGGCAATCAATATAAGTATTTCAGTTCACTTTTTGAAAGCAGTGGTTTTTAGAGATTTCTGTTACAAACAGACTAGACGGAACAAAATCCTCAACTGAAAGACTATTTCCCCAGCCCTGGCTGGTAGCACAGTGGATAAGGTGCTGGCCTGTGAACCCAAAGGTCTCAGGTTCGATTCCCCAGCCAGGGCACATAACCAGGTTGCAAACCAGGTCTCCAGTTAGGTCTGTGACTGGAGGCAGGTGAAAAGCAACCATACACTGATGTCTCTCTCCCTCTCTGCCTCTCTCCCTTCCCCTCTTTCTAGAAATAATTAAATAAAATCTTTAAAAAAAAAAAAAAAAAAGACTATTTCCCCCTTATCTATTTATGCCTTGGATATAATAAAATTGATTTGTATCTATTCTTGATACAGAAATTCTCAATGTAGTTCGTAATACATTCCTATCCTTTTTAAAAATATTTATTTTTCAGAGAGAGGAGGGAGAGAAATATTGATGCAAGAAATAATGATATGAGAAAAAAACATTTATGGGCTGCCTCTTGTTATGTGCTCTGACTAGGGACCAAACCTGCAACCCAGGCATGTGCCCTGACCTTTTGCTATGTTAGACAATGTCCAAGCAACTGGCCACAACAGTCAGGACCCTATCTTTTTTTTCTTTTTTTTAAGATTTTATTTATTATTTTCAGGGAGAGGGGAAGGGAGAGAGGCAGAGAGGGAGAGAGACATCAATGTACGGTTGCCCCTCACCTGCCTCCAGCTATGGACCTAACTGGAGACCTGGCTTGCAACCTGGTTATGTGCCCTGGCCAGGGAATTGAACCAGCAACCTTTGGGTTCACAGGCCAGCGCTTTATCCACTGTGCCACCAGCCAGGGCCTATCCTCTTTTTAATCAACTCCATTATTATAGGTAATCAGATTTTAGTTTTAAAGAGTATCAGTGGGTATGTAATCTGATATACAAAAAAATAAAACCAAAAGGGCAAAAAACACTCCACAATTGAAAATATTTAATAAACAGAGGTACAATCTAATTTGGCTGTATTTACACACTGTCAAACCTGAATGCTCTGAACTTGTGCAAAATAAAATGGCTCAGAGGGATCTGATGGCAAATGAACTCAAAACATTCTTTTTCTTGACAGTACCTGATTTCCTGCCAGCTGCTGGCTGTGCCATCCCACCCTCCAGCTACATGCAGCAGAAAGCTGGCCTTGTTGACACAAATACCTTGTCAGTTACCTTTTTTCTCTGGCAGGCAAAGCCTTGAAAATCCTATGAAAAACCTACTTATGCTCAGAGGGATCAAGTCACCTTTCTTCCTGGAACCTTACAACCTGCTCAGGGTCAAAGAGATGGTGCAGCACATTCTGAGGGTACAGAAGGGACTAGTGTGAAACCATTTATTTGAATTTTTCTCTCCTACCTACATGTAAAGATAGGATGAACTGCCAAAAGAATACTTATCGGTGGAGATCACGGCATAGCAATGTGAATGTATTTAATGCCACTGAAGGTACACTTAAAAAATAGTTGCAATACTAAAACAACAGTATTTATTAATGAAAACTTGCAACTGGTGGCCCTTACTGACCATCTGTTCTTGGTTAAAACTTGTTGTTTAAGTAATTACAACTCATGATTATAATTTTTATTGTTTTCCAGTAAATCAAATAGTCTAATATGATTAAGAGTATAATTTTTAAGGTACTCCCTCACCAATCCTTCACTTTGGATATCTTATTGGTCATATTCTAAATAGGAAAGGAAAAAGATTAGATTGATAGTAAAATTGTAAAGCTTTTATTTTCTAAAATTAAAGCCTTAAACTCCCATACATCCAGAACCTTTTATATAACATCTTTCAAAATAAGTTTTTGGCAAAAAAAACAAAAAACAAAAAACAAAAACCCTCTGAAAATGTAATTTTGTTTTAATTCTCTCTTCAGATGACAAACTTACTCTAAGGACTTAGGTAGATTAGCTCAAATAGTCTTTTAAATTATTTTCTGCTCAACATACTAAATGGCAAAGGCAAATTAACTCATATTAGTGACAAAATATCATTCACAGTTAAAGATACTATAAAGCTGTTTCAAAACTGGTGAAAATCATAAAAATATGATTGTTATTCTAACCTAGCAGTATGGTCTTTAAAAAAAAAACAAAAAAACTTCTTAGTAGTTTTATTTAGTGAAATTTTCAAAATTAAACCTTTTCTCTGTAGTTTACACATTTGTATTATAATGCTAAAACCTTTACTGCAGATTTGCTACATACCAGGCATTCAATGCTTAGGTCTTCATATATAAAAATGTCTTTAAACCTCACAAACTCTCATAGGCTAGGTACTATTGAGGCACCTATTTTACAAGTGAGGAAACAAGACTCAGAAATACTAAATAACTTGTCTCAAGACTAGAAACGGTTCAAGGACACAAATTAATCATTTCACCTTCCTTGGAATCATTTTAGGAGATTGCAACAGATTAGAGTTTCTACAGAGAGCTTGCCTTTAACTCACTTGTGACAAGTGCACTGCTTTGCAGCCTGTTTTGACAGGAAACTGAATATGATGTCATAAGCATGAAACATTAAAAATTACCACTTAATAATCACGTAATTAAAACAACATTTGCTTCGTATTGAATTATGGTATTATTATTTAGCTAATGTTTCTTGCCATGAAAATAGCTAAGTGTGTATCTATCTCTGAAAGAACAAAACTACTTTTTTGGAAATTTACACTATTCACAGGTTTCTTGGAACTAAACTTCTATTTATATGAAGACTTGATTCACTATGGTGAGGACTCAAATCCCTCCTTCTGTAGCTTCTCTTTGTATAGTAATACAAAAATATACAATTTTGTATAGTAATAACAACTATACAAAATACTTATCCTCCAGGCATGACAGATAACAAGACACATCCTGGACTGTGAATTTAAATCCTTGTAGTGTGAGATATAGATCATGCAACTAGCTTTCGGCACTCTTCCCCTTTAACTCAGTAAATGTGTTAAATGATGAATGCCCGCCACACTAAATTTCATATGAATTCTATTTCCTACTGTGGCTTAACTAGACACGTTAATCTCTCAGTCCTATGATAATACACAATACTTGAATTCACTTTTAGAGAATGCTATTATGACTCATTATTTAGAACGATAGTTTAGACTTTCAAACTTCAATATGCAGTAAAATCTAAGGCCTTACTATCACAAAAAAAGGGGGTATAATTTTGTAAGACAGTTTAGCATTTTTTTGTGAAATAACTATGCAAAAATAATTTCGTAACAAAAGGTTTTTACTCTTGGAATACATATATTATGAAAATGTACATTTTTAGCTTTGCTGTATACATAATCCCTAGCAACAGAAACATTAAAATCTAGATTGGAAACACTATCTTGACAGTTCTATGCACATTAATTCTTATGCACGCAAGGTGTTCATATACATCCTTAGATGTCTATGGCTTTTTAACAAAGCCTTGAAAAGATGGCTGAATCAACCGTAACATTATACTATTACAAAGTGGACACACATTGAGAACAATCCCCCTCCACTGCCATCAGGAGTTTAGTCTGATGCATTTGACAAAATATGAATGTAGTCATCTGCATTTGACTTCAACAGTGTCAGTTACTGAAACTGTGTTGCTCAATAAACAATACCTGAAATATTCCTTAAAACACAATTAACAGAAATATCATTGTTAGTTGCCTAGTCAAGTTATGCACTGACAGGTTTCTTCAATAAAAAGAACCACCAGACACCAATAACAGCCAGCCTGGGTCTCAAGAACACCACAGAGGCTGAGCTATGGATGCACACGGGATCACGATTACCTTTGATGGTGGTGACCAAAGAAGCGGACGTCGACCTGATTGTCCTCTTTCTGCATGACTTTGGCTGGCCAGAATCCAAAACCTTTCATTTTGGCCCAAACCAGTTCATGATTAGGTATCTGGAATAAAACGTTTAGCCTGTCATATTACTTCTAAAGTATTAAATACAAATATATCATTAATACTGAATTATTTAGTCAAGTATAATTCACTGTTTTGAGCTATTTCATTCCAACTCCTAACTAAACACAACGAACTTTTTTAATAGGCTTGACTGACTTTGCCTCCAAGAAAAAAAAAAACACCAAAAATTAAAATTTGCACTGAAGTAGGAATATGGACTTTCATTTCTGAGGAAAAGCACACGCTTCATTTCCTGTACCACTACAGAATGAGACAGTGGGGGCCGAAAGAAGGGCCTTACTGTGTTTCGTGAGCCTGTTAGAAACGGGGGAATTTTAGGTCCTGATTCAAACCATCTAATCAGAGATTCAAATTTTAATAAAACTTTCAAGTGACTGAGAAGCACAGTAACTCTTCAAAGACTGGCTGCTCTCAGGTGGCCTTTTGCAATACACCTGTGTCTGGGCCCCCCAATTATATTCACAGGCTTCTTGTCAGCACCATTCCTGAAATTCTGTCATTTTTAGGGGGAATCATACACCTATAAACATAGATAAAGCCCTAGATTTCTTGGGAAAGAACAAGTACAAAAGCAAAAGTATATTATAATTGTATTATACATTATATACAATACTATTATATTAATTATATCATATCTTATCATGGGACTCAGTATTTATTCTTAAACTCCTCATTTTAAAGTCAGAAATGGAAAATAATCCCAGTTGTTCTTCCCATGTCTGTTTCTATACTCATTAAAATTGTGTACTATGATATAAAGCAGCATATGTAGAAAGGATCATAATCTTTAAGCTACCTGAAAATAAACTTCCTTAGAGTATCATATAATTAGTAGGTAAAAAACAAAAATTACAAAATGTCACATACACAAGGATAGCAGAACCAATTGTCAGGACGTGCATTTGATAAATAGAAGCAGTTCTTGCAAAGCTGTAGCTCATCTAGCTGAAAAAAGAAACACCATTTTAGCCTACATAAAAAAATATTCATGTGCATTAAATTGTATAAAATTGATCCAGTAATTAACATTCTTATTCAAGTACACAAACACCCTTGAATCTTGTTCCTAAGCTTTAGTTTTCAATAATTCCAACAAAGCTTGCCCTTTTCTTGTTCAAACTGTCCCTATGGTCACAGACGGCATGCACTTAAAACAGAAAACAAATTCCTTACAAGGCTTGGCATGTTTGACCTCTGCCTTCCAGCCTCACTGGTGCCTTTGACTATTTAGCATTGGGATTAATGCAAGTTCCTCAAAAAGGTCTTCCTCATCCTCGATATAAAATATCCACTACCAATAAGAGCAGTCTTGTCTTTGCCAGATTCTCCATTTTAGTCCTTTTTTTTTTTTTCTCATAACATTCTTTTACAACTTAAAAAGAAAGATATTTTGTCTATTTCTTTTTTCAGTCTCCCTGTTCAGAATACAGCTCTATGAGCAAGGAAGCCAGTACCTTGATCACTATTTCATTCCTAACACAATGCATAGCACTTAGTAGGCAATATTCGCTAAATGAAATTTTAAAGTCAAATTTGAAACAAATTCAAGAAACAAATTTTTTATATAATTGAGACACTTTTGCAAAGACAATATTACAGGTTGAGTGTTTCAGACACAGAAGACTACACACAATATAAAAAAAAACCTTCCCCAAACATGTATTTCATTTATTGTATAAATATGAACTTTGGTTGGTTTTTGGCTTCTGTAGTATCCTTCATTCAAAGAGGGTAACATTTGCTGACTGCCTGCCCCGTGAAAATCATGTTACCTAACATACATTAGGTAACTAATACCTTAAAAGCAGTTAAAGAAGAGTAGTTTCTTTGTAAAGTTACTTAGTAAATAAACCTCCCAGGATATCTCTGAGAACAGTCTGCCAGAATTTTCCCCCCTCTATTTGCATTACTTCCCATATACAGTATGCCAAACATGGGCATAAAAGTAATATTTAAAGGAAGTGGCAAAATTAAAATATATTTAAAATGAGTGGAATTCTGAAATAAAATAATTTGGAATATAGTGAGAGTTTAATTACTAGGCATGGACAGTACCTCATGACAGGTGTCTTTATACAGCATCCTTGCTATGTCAGCTTGCTCACTGTCTGCTATAATTAAAGACAGATCTCTATTACCAGGCAATTTGGAAACACAATACTTATCAAAATTAATATACTTAAATTTTCTTGCAGTTTGACAAATGTGGACATATGTTATTAAACTGAAATGTGTATTTTAAATGAAGTTCAGGCAGCAAAATAAAATTCTATAGGCAGCTTTACTCTCATATCCACATAACACCAATTCTCTAGGTTGAGAGCAGCTTTTCTTTACCTTTAAATGGTAGGGTATTAATGCGGAAATGAGAGAATTAATCACATTGCTTATAAGCAGCCTCTCAACTAAGTTCATAAGTTTATACATAAAACTATAAAAATACATTCATCATTTAGTGTACTAGTGTTTTGCTTTGGGACAGTCAATTCTATAAGCTATAACTTCATTACCAAATATTTTAAAGATTACTTACAGATCATTAAAATATTTATTTTAATATGCTTTGTAAAAGATATTTTGCAATATAGAACATAAATGGTATGAAAAAATGCAAAAACAAAAAATATTCAACCTCCATAGAAAATCACTGTGTTGTGGAGAAGCAGCTGAGCATCAGCTTTGAACTCTTCATAACTTCGGTATTTCCCTTCATTTACTTTCTGCAGTGGTCAAAAACAAAATAGCAAAAGGGTTACTTGTGAAAATACTAGTGATATGCGAATATGGTTAAGAGTATGGGACACAATTTTCTGGAATGACAGCTACTCCCACATCCCCCAGCACTGATGGACCTGTGTAAGAGAAACCCACAACTTTGTGTGTTGTTAGCATGTGACGGGCAGATAAAATGTGGCAGGTCTGATTCACTGCAGCCACTGCTGTCCTTTGACTTGAACATTCATTCCATAGCGATGATAAGACCCTATCTACATTCCTCCCAATTTTATAACACAGGACAATAAAGACCGGAAAGGAGGGGGAGCGGGGGATATGTTAGCCTCTGTGATAGTTTAACAAATTTTAAAAAACCTTTTTAGTTCTGAATTGGGACTAGGTACTAACTTATAAATAATTTTAAAATAAATAAATAAATAAATAATAATAAAGGCCAAAGGTGTTCCTTTAGGCACTGAGGAAATGCCAGGGTTTCTCCTACGTTAGACTGGTGTGCATCATTGAATTCTCTTGTCGCTTTGCCTTTAGCTGCTGAAGAGGATTATGGCGGAAATTTAAGGGATTTGTGGAGGAATACAAAATTTTTAGAAGGAGGTATCACAAAGTTAACTCAATAGCAAGAAGGCATTTTTCTTATCCCGTTGATATTTTTAGGAAATAGGTTTGATAATTGCTTGGCCTCCAAATACTAAAACGGTAAGACCTCTAAAGAATAATTAAGAACCCACATTTCTGTTGAAATTCTCCAAGACCCAATTCAGTTGCCCTTTTTGCAGGAAGGCTTTCCCTGATTCCTAAGCTGAAGGTATCTGCCTCTTGTCACAGGGCCACAGGCTTATTCACAAACAATCTCTTCTGACTATACTGGGCTCCCGTATGCTCAGTCACTGGCATTATCTGGAGACCCACAGGTGGCCCAAAATATACACAGATGGCGGACAACTGCACCTTTGTAATTTGTGAGGTATACACCTCATGGCTTGCATATTTGTCTAGCTTGTAAGCTCCTGAAAGCATTAAAAATCATGTCTTCCTCTACTTCTCTTACCATGCATGCATTTGCTCATGACCAGCACTTACCAAGCACAGGACTGAGACACCATCCACCCACCCGGTGTTCTTTATGGAGAAAATGGGACCAGACTGGGGATCTGGGAAGGTGCCACACAGGGGCAGGGGCAGGGGCAGCAAGAGCAGCTGGGTTCTTTCTTCAAAGGCCTCAGAATTTAGGAAAAGAGGTTATGCCTGAGGCTATGAAGTCTGTTGGTAGTAGGTCATTTAAAATCACTTGTTTCTACTCCAGTATTTGCCGGCCATTTGAAGGGGATAACTTCCATTTACTCTTTTCTTCCACTGAAATAATATACCCTCAGTCTTAGCTGCTGAAGGCATTAGGAAGCTTTTAATATAATTTCAAATAAATCCTATGGTCTTCCTATAAGCTATTATGACCAACAATCAAAGATTTTAAATTTTAAAAGCGCAAAGTACAGAATTAGTAATTCACCAACCCTAACTGAAAACTTAAGTATCTTACGGCATTTTATGATAATCAACAACAGTTCTCAGCTAGCACTGATGAAATTAGGAACTTTAGTTATTTTGTTCAAGTTCATTTCACTGTTTCCCAAGATTCTAGATTGGTTTTATGTGCTACTTTTCCCTCGGAACTCCCAAGTAATACTGCTTAAATTATGAATCTGTGTCCAGATGTGAATTCTCTAAAACTGAAATATTAAATTGACCGGGCTACCATCCACTCGCTTTAACCAACAAGTATCAAGAATCTACAGGTTGTTTAAAACCAAGCCTTTTAAAACATGAAACCCAATTTTCACTAGAGCAAGCACACAAAATTTAAACCAGCAACCATGTGCACCTGGTGGCCACACCTGACTGGTTCTACTGAAAAACTTAGGTAGGCCCATCCTCATCAAGGAGGAATGGCAACCAGAATTGCCCTGGCCTTCAAGTCTCTCAGGCACTGGGATGAATACAAAAGGACAGAAGGACCAGCTTTACCTCTTGTATGGTGGGGACATCAACCGCTGAGTGCACCAGCCTCCGGTACATTGGGTGTTTGCTGTCCTTTCCCTTTTTATTAAGGTCTATAGCCTGAAAGGTCATTATAGATACATCAGTTTTAAATGTGGCTAGAGAGAGACAGGTAAACATCAATTTCTAAACAAGCACTTTACAACGTAACGGAAAACTCTGCATGAACTATGTAATTTAACATAGATAGCATTCCTTAAGGTTGTGATAAAAGTTCTTTTGGTAAGTTCCATTTCATTTTAAACACTAATTAACAATGAAAATGTTCATTCTGATAAACAATTAAAAAAAAATTTTTTTTAATGTTTCGCCCTGGCCAGTGTGGCTCAGTGGATTGAGCACCTGCCTGCAAACTGAGGGGTTGCAGTTCAGTTCCAGTCAGGGCACATGCCTGGGCTGCAGGCCAGAAGCAACCATGCATTGATGTTTCTCACCCTCTCTTTCTCCCTTCTCTTCTCTCTAAAAAGTGAAATAAAATCTTTAAAAATAAAAAATGTAAATGTTTCTAATCTAAAACAGTTAAATGCCTATTCTAAAATAAAGACAAAACAAAAAAATCTAAGTTTATTGTAGAACTATTTACTGTACAAACAAATAGGACAGCAGTAGTTCCTGCCCTTCAGATTGCTCTAGACATAGTTTTTGTCACCGACTTTTAAAAGAATGAACCACAGTGAAATCTAATTGGGAGACTTGGGAACTCCCCAGGGGGCAGGACTCACCCTCTCCTTCATGCGAGAGACAATGAACCTCAGGTATGTGCTCATCTCTTGTTTGTTTGTATTTTTCTTCTTGATGCTCTGTTAAAAATAGAAAAGGCCACATATAAAATTTGGTCATTTTTATGTCTATATTCATGCAAAAGATTTCTATATATAAAAGGGTATATCTTGCAAAGATTTCACTAAAAGATGCACTATTTCTAGCACATATGATTCAGAGAAATCTTTGAAATTTGCATAGCAAATAGTATTTACTTGGAATTAGATTCGGAAAATATTAATTGTACTTAAAATAATACCTTAAAAGAATTATGCATTTGTTTCTTGATATTCTGAAACTTAAACCAGTTCCCAGATGAAAAGAAATGACAATAATAATGACAAATAATGACATAATGCAGAATCACCCATTTTACACACAAAAATATCAATGGTTAAAAGTTCTTCAGTGTGCATTTTAAATTTGCAATAGTGAATGGTGAATTTCAAAAACACTATTCTTCATTAAATGTTATTAAAAGTCTGTGTCACTTATGATTTATGTGCAGTGCAGTGGCACACATCTATATATCTTTTAAAGTGCTATTGATCTATTCAGTAATAACTTCAATTTCTATAACTTTGGCCTAAAAACTGATTAGGTTCTTCAATTTATCTCTCAGAAAATCTAACTTCACCAAGAAGGGAAAAAGAACCCAACCAGGGTTCTACATCTTATGCCCTTTCTAGATGGCAAAGAAACAAATGCAGCACAGTCAGCCATAAGCGATGCATGGTAGAGGACTGAGTAGGTCTGGGCTGTACTGAATAGAATGCTGTAACTTTCTCAGGCCACTAGCTTATTACTCCTAAATAAGCTTTATATGCAGAAAGACATCCCCATATGCTTTATATACAATGAAAGACATCTCTCATGTAACTGAGAAGTCTTAGCCAGAGCTTAAGCAAAGTGATTTACACACAATATTGAAATATTTTAACAAAAGGCAGAAAAACATTTTCTTAGCTGGAGACTGTTTCATAGGCTCCACATTTAAAGTGACTTGCTTCCTCCACTTCTTGTTTGAATTCTTTGGGCATGCACGAACACCGTCAATGGTTCCCTCCTTACCTAGGTTTATGTTACAGTCGGTGCGCACAGCTTCTAAACTGATGCCAATTATAAAGCAGTGCTTCTCAACTCCGGCCATACCCAAAGATATTAGTGGAACTTCTTAAAACACAGTTGGGCCTCACCTCTGAGAACCTGAGTTGGAATTTCTAGGAAGTCCCCGTGCTCTGGATTTGCTTGTTCACTTATCTAATTCCTCAGTTGGTTGTGACACAAGGCTAAGATTAAGCACCAAAGGTACAAATATGAAGTTTAAAAGGCAATGACATTTCTTGGACCCCAGGTTTATAACTTTTGGAAGAATAGCGCTTTGATATGGTTTGCGAATTCTCATTTTTAACAAGATCCCCACTGATTCTCATGTACACAAACGTGGGGAACTTTTCATTTGCCCCTTCTGTAAGCCAGAGCACATCGGAGAACCAAGCTCTATTCCTGCCCTCCTACAAGTCACACACAAGTGCAGAGGGAGCTCTCAGTGGATCTGAAACACTATCAGCCTTTAACACTTGTGGACAAATGTTTTTACAACATGGGCATCCTCCCATGCACTACTTTTTATATTCAACAGTTTGACACACTTTTGGATATATGGAAAAAGGAAGAGGGCCAAAAAGGCTGTTTTCTCACCTCCTGGAAAGTCTACATTCCTTTAAAAAGAAAGAATAAAAACAAATGCTTCCAGATACATGCTCTATCATGCTAAATATTTTGGGTGCAGTACTAAAACTGCTGATTCCAAGTATCTATTTGATCATTAAATCATAACATTGTGTAAATTCAGGTATAATAGCAATGTATATCAGGTTAGAAGTCTTTTAATACTATCTGTCGGGGTACAGTTCTTTTAATAGAGAATATTTAAGTGATACACAACCATCACTTTCTGTAGTACAGAAATAAAATGTTCCATAAATATTGCCTGCAGTCACCTGAGTAGTGACGGTGGGGAGGGGAGCCTCACTACATCTACCAGAACATAGCCCTCGGGCTGCTGTGCATGCCACATATATGCAGGGGTGTATTTTTCTCCTTTCTGTGCTCTAAGCATCAACCTATGAAGTACTTCATTCACTCTCAGTAGGAATCTAAGCTCTTCTTTTTAGAGCCTTAGAGAAACACTGAACCGCTTTCTTTTCTATGGAAAAACTGATGCAGTGCTAGGATATCAATAAAGCAAAAGCATCCTAACTGCTTTGAAACAAAAACACTGAAAATACTTTGAAACAGTAGGGAAACCCTATTTTACTTTGCTTATGTTTAGGTAACTTATGCATTAAATTGTTCCTGTTTAAATAAAGTTCCACATTAACTTCCCATTTTCTTTCCACAGGGAATCTACACAAAATATGGGGGTCACTTACATCTCTCAAAATGCTTTCACTTTGGTTTCATCTGTGTAAACATTCTTAAATGAATTGCTAACTAGTGTAATCATGTGCAGCAACATTTCTTTCTTGTTGGGAAGACTGCAAATGCAGTGTTCAGACTGAGGACCTTATTTTCACAAAACTGATATGGAATGATAATCTTATTTTATATCATGTTTAAATTTTCTTCAAGTTGCTAGAGTCTCTCTTTTCTACCACGTGCAATTAAAAGTTGTGACAATGAGGTTGGAAAAATGATTTTCAAGCAGAATGTAAAAGGAAACACATGAGACAGGTGATTTCCATGGCTAAATAGACATGACCTACCCCATCCTTCATAGCTCCAGGTCCAACAAAATAGTACTCTAGGAGGTCTTCTACCCTATTCAATAAAATACTATCCAGACTTAGATATCCTGCTTCAGTATTGGTCAACGATGGCTGTGCATAGAACCAACCAGGAAAGCCTTTAAAAACCACTAATATCCACTTACACAAAGTTCTAGAACTGGCACAATGTATCTGATGGGAAGCAATGAGAACAATGGCTGTCTGGTGAGAGGAGGATTCAATGGTCACATTCTCTGCCTTGGTGGGACTTAGGTGCACATGTGTGTGCATTTCTCTGTTCATCAAATAGTACATTTCAAGACTTGTACAAATCCCTGCAAAGTAAATTTTACCTCATCATGCCAAAACCCCAGGTGTTTCTAACGTTCAACCTTAACTGAGAACCACTGCCTAGCATTATTAAAGAGACTATATTCTTACACAGACAAGTATGGTGATTGCAACTGTAACTTTGGCTGCTACATTGAAAAATGTCAGGTGTAATTTTCAAAACTTCTTTTAAAGTTAAGCCAGATCTACTTGCTCAAACAGATTTAAAAAATCTCTGTTTTAACTATTTGTTCATTCTTTGTACTATATTAAGAACTTCAATGATTTGGGCCATATAGAAGGATTCATCAAAAAAAGTTTCATAGCCCCAAAAAATATTATTTTGTTGAAAGTCTCTGCTACTTGTTCATTTTCTACTGCCTCATACATCCTTTCTGGTGACAAATAAGGGGTTCTACTGCAGATGTAGGGCAAGAGCTGATATGCACACAAGTACTTGGGGTTGGTAAGAGAACTGCTGCCCTGGGGCACGCAGTTCTGTGCCTGGACCTCGTGAGGCTCAAGGCATGCCCAGGAGGCTGAAAGGAGCCTGCTTTCCAAACCTGTGGGCCCAGGAGCTAAGGACCCAGACCAGATGCAAAACCTCTCCGAACAATTTGCATGGGCAAAACATTTGCCAATCTTTTGGGCTGATAATTTCCAGTTACAACTTAGAGTATCAGTATTTCACACAAGAAATCAACAAAGCATTGCATCTTCTATTCCAGAGCTGCACTCTAAGACTAATGGGGATTTCTTCATATGGTGTGAGCTACCTTATGTGACATTCACAGCAGAGTGTCTCAGCTGATACCTGTCAGCCAAACCAAGGCACCTGACTTAAGAAAAAGCCATTCTGACTAAGAGAGAGTAAAGGGTTAGCTTATAAGGTAAATATTAGGTTGGCAAAAAAAATTGTTTCATTTTTTTCTGTATTATGGCTTTAGTAGTGCTTAGTTTAACCCCATTCAACACAATTTTGTTAAGACTGTATTGTGACAGCTGTCACATGAGTGTGCACTGAAAAAAACCACCAAAGTTAATGATTTATTGTGAAGGCTGTCACATGAATGTGCATTGAAAAAAACAATCAAAATTGGTGATTTTTTGGTGCAGCCACTTTAATATTGGGGATGGAACAAAATATACAACATTTTCAGTATATTATGCTTTATTATTTCAAGAAAGGTAAAAATGCAACTGAAATTCAAAAAAAGATTTGTGCAGTGTACAGAGAAAATGCCAGGATGGCTCAAACATGTCAAAAATGCTTTGCAAAGTTTCTTGATACGATTGACACTTTGGCCAAATAATTCTTTGTTATGGGGAGATCTTATGCATTGGAAGATTTTTAGCAGCACCCCTGGCTTCCACCCAATGAAGTTAATAACAGGAGATAGCTGACATATTCAAAATATCCAAATCAATAATTATTGATGAAAAATTTTTAAATGTGTCTTCTATTTTATAGAAAAAACTAAACACACTTTTTGGCCAACTACTCTGTTTGTTACATAACAAAGCAGATAACTCTTGATAAGTTTAGAAAATTTAAAATTAATGATGTAGAATATCTGCAGATTATTTCAGATTTGATCCTTTCTCAGGCTTTGAAGAACTATACCTTTCTATACTTGCTGACCTCAGGACTCAACAGTAAAGGCCTCTCTGTAACAGTGTGTTCAGCTCAGAATCCATCCTACTAAAATACAGCTCAGTAAAGTTCTGGTAACTGTTCATATTACGCAGTAGCAAATAGTGATCTGGATCAACATCTGCAAACTACCAAGAGGCAAACTTTCCATACGAAGGCCAAAGTTGTTGCAACCATTTTAAAATGATAATAATCATATGGCTGAAGCTGTGTTATAATGTACATAAGACATCCACTAAAGTGTGATGCTCTTAAGTACATTACAGACACCTGAGTGGCTGCTTTCTTCTAATTTAAGGGGGGGAAAAAAGTAACAAAACCTTGACCATCTTCCTAAGTAAGGGATTACGTGAGTTACAAACAATTGCTGGGGTATAGCGAATTAGTTGCCTCTAGTTAGATACCATAGATAAAACATGAATAAAGTATTACACTCAGTGACTTACAGTGTTTCTGGCTGGAAGAAGATACAAGCAACTTTTGATCCATGTCTGATCATTGATTGTAATGCTCATGCATCATTATTCAAAAGGACATTCAAGGTTAAATGGTCTGAAATTTTCAATGTTCCCTCGAGACACTACTTCAAATTGTGGAAACATATTTTGGCAGAGAAGGAACTTGTAGGGGGACAACGTGCAAAATCAGAAATGACGGTAGCTTCTCCTTAGATAATGTGTTTGTGCTGCTGGAGTTTAGGTTTCCAAGTCTGTGACTAAGACAAAGGCCTCAGACTTTTTTGGAGTTCCCAACACCCAAAATGCTCTCCGGAAGTTGGTTTACCAGGGTTGGCAACCTTTCTCTAATGAAGGCCAGACAGAAAATATTTTAGCCTTTAAGAACACACAGTGTGGGGGTCTGTCACAACTACTCAACTGACATCATAAATAATGCAGATTTTCCACAAGTGTGCCTATGTTCTAACAAAACTTGCGGAAACTAAAATCAGAATTTCTTAAAATTTTCACATCACAAAATATTATTCCTCTTTTGGCTTTCCTTCAAGCATTTAAAAATGTAAATCTCATTCTTTGCTTAACAGCAGTACAAAAATAAATGGAGGCTTTGATTTGGTCTGCAGTCTGTAGTTTGCCAACCCTTGCCTAGTTTGAAGTTCTGGCACATCATAGGCACATTCAAGGGTCCATACTGGCCTAGTTCAGTGTTCTTTTGCCAGGGCCTTGTACACTATCTAGCATGTAGTAAATGCTAGGTGAACTGAACTCAGGACAGCCATTACTAACAAACTTCACTGCCTACCAGAAAAAATATTCCATGCAGTTTAACTCTACAAGATCCATTCAAAATGAGAAACTGTTAATCACACACCCAAGACGTGTTGGCATATTCTGGCCACTAAAAACTATTCTGTTTACTTCTGAGGTGTGCACCATTTCATGGCTCCATGATACCTAAATATCCCTATTGGCCTCCAACCACCAAAGGTTCATTTAAATGTTAATCAGCTCACAAATCTGGGGCACTTACTGAGAAGCAGATTCCAGAGGCTTAACCCAGACTCACTGTTCTAAGCAAGCACACCAGGCGATTCTGGTAAGGCTGGCCCCTGCATGTCAGTGGAGAAACACTAGTCTGCATCTAAATTACCTATATCGTTTGAGGAATCAAGAAGCTTCAAGCTCTCTTCTATAACTATCCATAATCACAGAAAACAAAAAATCATAATACATTTTATCTGCACATGAATTGTCTATGATGTTACTGAAATCAGAGGCTCTACAGTATTCTCTACAACCATTTGTAATGACCACACACAATGGAATCAAAATAGTCACAAGAAATTCCAATGTCTGAGACATTAGCAGTAGAAACGGTCTGGTGGAAGTGGCCAAAGTCCTGCCATTCTTCCTTCCATTTCACTGGGACCTCAGTAGCCCCATCAATGACAATCACATTTCTAGGATAATTTTCTAAAAATATACTACAGTCAATCTTTTTCTCCCTCAATACTAACACACTGAAATTAACTCTCCATTAATACCAAAAAAAATCAAAACATTACACCCGCTGCCAATTTTAATGGTGGAAAATGTAGCTTGCTCACTTCTGTATGTGTGGCTCACCACACATTAACCACCTGGATTCCCTCTAATGCTACCTTCAATCTCCACGGCCAATCAGCAAGTCATCTGCACTTGAGTTTCTGGCAACAGTTTTTTGTTTTGCTTTTTAACTTAAAAGCAAGGTAAGTTTAAGTTTTTAAGCCTCCCTTAAGTTGTCACAAATATATCTTCTTCCACACAGCAACAGGTTGGAACTCTGAGGACAATGCAAACCCCTAAGGGCGCCCCCAGGTGGATGATACTTGGAGCATGCTAGCAAGGGCAGCTCTACTCACAGCCCTGGCTCCCACTGTACAGCAGTTGGTCTTGAAGAACTACCAGTGCAGTGTTTTCAGACTTGTTCATCCAGATCTACAAACAGCACTGAATGCACTCCAGCTCTATCTGTATTCAGTAATTTTTAAAAAGTCAGCTCTTTGAACTGATTGAAGTTATGACTATGACTAAGTTCAGATAATATAATCAGCTTTCAGCTTTGTAGCAGCCAGTTTAGAATGACTTACAAACTATTAAAGCATCTCAAACTCTACAGACCACAAAGCCAACTGGTATTCTAAAAATGTGTAGCATTTCTAAATCCACTACATCCACATATTCACAAAAACTGCAAAAACATTAGCTATACAGGGAGAAGTGTTATTATGCATGACAGAAATTTTATCATTTGCTATTAAAATGCATTGGTGGGAGGTTAACTAAGCTCCTTTGTGGTATGTTCATTAAGAGAAGCTTTTGTATATAATTAATTGTTCCTCACCTTCTATACAACACTAATTTTTAAAGAATCGACAAAAGTCAAAAGCCAGAGAGAATGCATACTTCAGTACAGCAAACCTTTCCATTCTTTTCTAAAAATAAGTTACCTGACTCTCTGTTTTCAGATCAAGGAATATAGAGTATATCTTGTTCTCTGATCACAGAGGCTGACACCAGCCAACGGGAATAACTACCTGCACACCTCATGCATTTGCAGACAATATGAGGAGACCCAAAAAATTCCGGAATTTATATATATACATAACTGTGTATTTATTCTTACATGTTTAAATTCCAGTCACCTTCAAAATACTTTCCATCTGATGCAATACATTTATCTTTCCACAGCTCAAAACTGTTTTTGAACTTGTCTATTTTGATGTCTGTCAGTGCTCCTGCCATTTCCTGATTCACCTCTTCTACTTCAGCAAAATGTTGTCCCCCTTTCAGGACTTTTTCATCTGGGGCAACAACAACAACAACAAACATCCCTGGGGGCGTGATCAGGTGAATAGGGAAGGTCGGGCACAGGGGCATCATGCTGTGTTTTGGTCAAAGACTGCAGAACACTTCGCATGGTGTGGGCAGGTGCGCTCATAAATTGCCCATCATGAAATGGGCAAACATGCTGAAAAAGTCTTTAAAAAAAAAAAAAAAAAATTCACTGAATCGGAATGCAGCCTCTCACAACAATGTCCAATTAGTGTCCAATTGCTAGGACACTAATACAGATGGGTTTCTGGAACACTTAGCCTATACAAGGGGTCTGCCCCTCAGACGATAATTCTGGTTTGGGGGGGGGGTCCTTCTTGTACAAGGAAACTGTGTCCTTTGCTATTTTCAGTTCATCATACTGGGGATACTAAATGCGCTTCGTATTTATCTAAATTAAGTTGTAACCATCCTGAGATAGAGCCCAGCCCAACTATTACATCCTTAATCTCTTTAGAGTTAAAAATCAGAGATAAAATATGATTAAGAATCTAAACAAGCCACCATATATGTGTATCACAAAGACAAAATACCCCACTACCCAAAACATTTCATAGCCATATCCAAGCCTTTCTGACCATTACATTTATAAATTCATCACTGGAAGGCAATTAGAAAACATAGGTATTTTGTTTTTCCCTTTCATGCTTGGATCCAGGTAGTTCAAACAACAGATTAGATAACAACATTTGGGACTTTACAGTTTTATATCCCAGTCAAAATTTTAAAATCCTTTGGCTTTACATATGTTCCCATTACTTTTTCCTCTAGTCAACACAGTGATAAATAGAACTGCATTATGAAGTACGTGATTTTGGCAAAGATATTACAAACTAATTTTCTAATTTTTATTAAAAAGCTGGTATGATTGAGCTGACTTTAAAACTTGTAAAAATACTCAATGTTCATTCGTATTCAATGCTGTGATTTTGCTCACCAATTAAAAAAGAAAGACAGCTCCTCCCCCAAAATCAAATCTCCATTCCCAATTTGTTAGTATCTATCTTGAAGGTAAAAGTGCTTACTTTCAGGGTGAAAATATTAATAAACTTCCCATATTAACATAGGAAGACTGACCAGAAAGAACAATTAGGTTCATAGTTAATACACAATACAGAATTTATGTTCAAAATATTTTCCAATAGCATTTTGTCCCATTTCATTCTGAACATTAAATGAGCATTTTTCTGACTTTTGGAATTAAAAATATTATACTGCCTACATTCCCGGAAGAATGAAAAAAATGATTCAGAAATAAATTTCTATCTCCAGTTTCAAGAAATAGCTTTCATCATGACTTTCTCTTTAGCTACATGAAAAGCCTAAGTCACAGTACTAATGACTCAAAAGGTAACTTTACCCAGAACTAAGTTTACATTGACAAGTCAGTATGTATCCATTTGACAAACTCTAGGTGGCCTCCTAATGGTGATTTAGTCCTGGTTTGGATTTAGTAGACCAGTTCAATTCCTCCATTTTCAGTATCTGCCTAATGAGTATATACTATTAACTCTGTGTGTGTGTGTGTGTGTGTGTGTGTGTGTGTATGGGGGGGGGGGTAATAGTACCCAGGGCTTAACATCCAATTTAGAAGTTAATTTGAAATGCCTTCTATAGACTTCTTCCTGTGTATGTATTTTTAAATTGTTAAGTTTCTTATAAAATATCTTTTAAAGAGAAGCCGAAGTAGAGAATTTTAGGAATAGTTCTAGGTAATGTGAAAGTACCATGAAGGGTTGCTCTTCCTCAGATCATCAAAATAATCAGTAGCTACAAAGTTCAAGAGCTTTTTGGATTAGAGGTAGGACCAACATATATATTTTTTAATTAATGAAACTCTCCCACATAGATTATTTATTTCCTTATCTACAATTTCTTGTGATTCTCTATTTTATTATAAGCTAGGCTGATTCACCATACAATTTGTATATTAACAATCTAAAATTCATGATCCTTAAACAGAAAATTGCTACCTGAAATGTGTTCAGGGGTATTTTCTAGTTTTTAAAGATATCCTCATATATTACCTTCAATATCATTTTCTTTGTGACTTACATTGATAATATAAAAGTCACAGTAAATATGTCATAAGTGGGATGTAAAGTGAACCAGTTTGTTAGACGATATAAAGAATCATATTATAATATTATATTATAATATAAAGAGCTAACATGGAAATATTTAGGGGGATTTCACTGGTACAATATTCCTTTTTAGAGGTCCAAATATGGAAAAGTAAGTAACTGTGATCTTTCCATTCTAGCACTTTTTATATGCTCACAGTAAAGACACATAATACACAAAATTCTGCTCCCTAATGACAAATTTTAGTCCACATATAAAATTTTCATGTATCTGAACCTAAAGTGAGCAGTAATATGAATATTTAACTCCTGCAAGTTATGAAAACAACATTCATTTATGTAAGGAACATGAACATGTTAGAAGAGGAAAAAGAACTAGGAAACCACTTTCAAAATACACCTCAGAATTGTGAAACTGGAAAGTGGCAAATAATTTGTTTAGCTATGCATGGTTTCTTTTCCCCCTGAAGTTAACTTTCTGACTTTTCACGAGGTACCAGATTCAGTGCAAATGCAGCACTACCAGATATTACGGCTATTAACCTGTGCACTACACTCTCTATATTTTACAGCCTTGACATAAGCTTGCTATACAATCTGATATGTATATGACAGAAATGAGAAGCAATGGGAGCAAGCTGATTTATATCCCTTCTTTAGAATTCTTCCAAGTCCTAATTATGGCCTGATGGGGAAAACAAATGTCAGGACAATCATTAGGCAGACATTCTATGCCAAAGATGCTTCTGTGGTAGTAGCATAGGCATTTAGAATGCACAGTTCTAAAACTGCACTGTTATGATACAATAGGTAGTCATAGCGACATATGCCAATTTAAATTCCAGTTCTTGGATCTGACAAAACCTCATTCAAGTGCTCAATAGACCCACACGGCCAGTAGTTTCTATGAGATAACCCAGAGAGAACATTTTTCATCCCTATAGAAGGGTCTCACAGAAAAGTGCTGCTCTAACAGGCAATATAGTGCACTAATCTCAGGGGCGGTCCTCGAGTTTCTTACTTGAGGCAAGTAACTGTGTGGTACATGCACACACATACATCCCCCCATATGAATATATGTACATACACACATGAGCCCTTATAATATGCAACAGACATCCATGCACACACAATGCTGATATGCACATGTGCTCCCACAACATACATACCCATGCTTGCAAACATGCACCAGTGCAGATACACAGACACCAGCCATGCATGCATGCACATGTGCGCGCGCATGCATGTACACACACACATAGGCTTGGGTACCCGCCCAGGCCTGCCTTCTATAACCATAGGATCAAAGGATAAAATGACTTTGTAATTTAGAAAAATATATATGAAAATGAAGCAACATTAAAATAAGACACCCATTTGTACACTATCAGATTAGCAACAAGAATTGGAAAATACTTTCATGTTAACATAAATGGGAATGATTTTTGCAGGACAATTCAGTGATTTTTATCACAAATTTACACGTGCCTATCCTTTAAATTTAAGAATTCCACTTCAATGAATTTAACCTATGAAGATGAGACAGAATCAGAATCACATAGATATTAGTAAATTCATGTATCTTTTAAAAAATGCAATTGACTATATTGCTTCTTAAAGATATTTTTAGGCAAATAAATCTCAAAAGCAATTTTAACTTAAGGTTTTCTCACTATTTTTCCTGGAAAAATTCATGACTATTTCAGGAATATAAAACTCACATACATCCAATAATGAGAAGACCTCTTGCTCTTCAGGGTGGAAAGTGTGGAATGACTCTGGACATAGCAACATGAATGCGCCCCCTTCAACAGGTAAGTTTCTCTGCAATATTACTGATAAGAATGGCCGGTGGAAACAATGTAATAAGCACCAGGGGGGGAACTGGTTAACTTTTGGCACATTATGATACTTAGAAAAAAGACTGGGACATTGCTGAATAGAAACAAACTGGCTCCCTCCAGCAATGTACATAAAGCTGCAGAGATATAGATAAAAATAGATTGGTGGTGGGGTGGGGTAGGGTGGGGCATTTGCAAGAACACATCCCTATTATGTAACAGCATTCCCAGAAAATGTATTTATCTTCCTCTAAGTTAATTGAAAATTTTACAGCCAACTTAACAATTTTTAATCCCCTCCTTTAACTGAGAGTTTTCAGTAACAAGAGCATGAAACAGAATATTCCTCACATTTTCTTCAAAATTTATCAAATTTTATCGAAATGCTACTTTGATAATCATAGGCTATTTTTCAGTAACAATCTACTGCATATGTAAAGTAATACTTTAATGGTTTTTAGAAATATGCTCAGAATTGTGAAGATTCCTGAAACTTATTGTAAAAGCTGGTAAAATCATTTTAAATTGAGAAAGATTCCTATCATTGCTCTCTTAAAATATTTCAGAATTACATTTTTGAAATCAAGCTGCTCGAGCTAAAGTAAATCTGGAAACAACTGACAGCTGGGTGAGAAGGAACCTATTCTCAGTGACTTTTTAAAACAAATCCTCACATGTACTCTCATTACTTAAATTCAATTGTTTTTAATTAGAATTTATATTCTCATCACTTTTTCAATGCTGTAGGGGCAGAGATTACATAAAAACAAAATAGTCTTCTGATCACTATAAGATACTAGAAATGTTTCAAACCTGAATTTTAGGTAATAATGGTTGGGGAGTTCCATCTACTATTTGCTATACCTGCATTAAGTTTGGTTCTTAATGGTTCCTCATTAGTTTACCTAATTAATCTACATTCCTTCCAAACATTATTTAAAAAGAAAAATAGAAAAGATCATTATTCTGGTTTGGAACCATAGTTCTTAAGTTTTAGTTTCCCAGTTGTCCTTAGTCCATGAGTATTTAAATCTGGTCACTTCCATGTTAAATTATTAAAAACTGGCTTTATTTGAAGTTTTGACACTTCGTAAAAAAATGAATCAAGTAAAAAATTTAACTTTAAAGATATTTAAATTTCCACTCAAATCTCAAGGTCATTATTACCTCTTCTTCCAGGAAAATAATTGTTTACACTAATCTTTTCCTTGAAAGTAAATTAAAACAGAATAGTTCTAAAACAATAAAAACTACTTCTTCAGAAGGTTTAAAGCTAAAGATAAAACTCACCATCTCCAACCCAGACATAGGTCTCCTCAGCCTAACCAAACAGTAGCTACTGCCTATGAAACAAATGTGTAACAATTTTTTATTGTGTCAGCATTATTTCAGAAAGTGTAATTATATCACAACATGAGAATATCTAGGCTGACAAAGATAAAACAAAAACCAGAGGGAAAGAAATAAAAACAGGATGAAATTAAAATAAGCTAAGTTGCATTTTGGCTACGATGTTTCTGTGTGAGCCAATAAAACTCTAAAATTTTTAAAGAAATCATCTAATCAGTAAAGAGTAGAACAAACACATTAAGAAAATGGGATCTAAAAATTTGATCATGAGTTCTAACAAAAAGTATTACACATATTCTTCAGATGTAGAACTATTCGATTTCCATTCTTCACGTAAGGAATTTAAAATACCCACAATATTCATTCATCTTCAAAAAATCCTAGAGTTACTGTTTAAATTCTTTATTACAAAAATAAGAACTAGGGTGGAAGGAGACAAAGGGGGGAAAATTGGGACAACTGTAATAGCAAAATAAATAAAATATATTAAAAAATGAAGGACTAAATATTAAATATTAAAAAGCTATGACTGTAAAAGACACAAGTATGTCCAGAGTTATAGTTCCTAACATCTTGAGCCCATCTTATTTGATCAGTAACCCCATCTCTTATATATTTTTACTATTGTAATGCTTTTGTTCTTAAGATCTCATTGTTCTTTACCATAAACTGTTACCAGAAAACAGGAGATACATTATTTGTTTTTAAAATGTACAAATGAGAATATAAATATTAAATGCAGTTCCCATGCCACCAATTATAGTAATTTTTTTGTAGACATGTAAATGCTTGTATATCTCAAAGATAAAGTCTACAACTTGCTACTTGATATATTCAGATCTTGGGATTTATTACTACTTATCTAGTGTTTAGGCATTTTATTATAAGTCTTCATTACACATGAGTTTTTAATGCTATTCCACATATTGTTTGCCTATGGAATGTGCACAGTATGCTAGTAGAATAAAGTACATTTAAGTAATACAAAACCATAGGTACTAAGGGAAGATTAGAATGTACACTGCATTTTGCTCATCATACTAGCAGAAAATGTTTGGCTGATATCAAAGGAGAGAAAAATTAGGGAGACAAAACTGTTTTTGGAAGAATAAATGAATCCTTAAGTTACTCCAGTATTACAAAGTATATTCACAAACCAAATTCATTACTAATCAGGGCAATATGCATGGTTCCAAATAAGTATGTTAATTTTAAGTATAAAGTAAGAGAGATTACAACCAAGTAATTCCCTGCTAATTACCACCACTGCCATATGTAATGTAGTATAGGTATCACACATCACTTGTATACACACACATACCACAAGCATATCCAAGTATACTTTTCAACAGAGAAATAATATGAATGAAAATAACTGTGGAAAAGAACCTATTTTACCTATAGGCCTATTTCATTTTGCTTTAAAATAGAATGCTTTATATACAACTGTCCCATCCCTCCACCCTCCAAATGAAATAGACTAACCCATGATATGACAAAAATAAAGCAATGTTACGTGAATATAAATGGGAAGTAGATACAGACATCTCTAACAACATGCCTTTAGCTGCATTTTCTGAATAGCAGAGGACACACTGAACAGACCTTAGTACGCAAGTGTTTCTTGATCCCCAAAGGCTATTTATTGGAGTCACACGGTCCAGAGCCAAGTGTAAAGTAAGGGAAGAGGGTGTATTTTTATGTGATTCCAGCTTTCTAAAATCCATACCCTGAGTATATCGTGTGTTCTGTGATATCCATTTGAATGCTCTATATCCATATACCATCATTTCAGCAGATAACCCCCACCCTCCAGTATTTTATCCATCAACCTGGCACGACCACCTGGGGTATCTTTGTGCAGCTATTGTCAATGAACTCCAACCCTCTGACCAGCACAGTAAAGCTCATATAGGTACTCACCCTGCAAACTGGGCACTGCCAGTGACTACTGCTGTCTCTAAGCCTGTACTCATCAGACAAACACTTGGAATGATACACACGAAAACACAGGTCACATATCAACACCTCTCCAGGCAAATGGCATTCAAAACAATACCAGTCATGATTTTCTGTTTCCCAGTCCTACAAAAAATACAAAATAATTTTGTATGACATTTTGTCAATATCTGCAATGACTAAGAACAAAATTGAAACTAAAGTCCATCAGAAGTTAGGCATTATAAACAACTTTAGACATTTAATGTGTTAAAACAAGAGGGAAAATATCTAGAAATTTGCTTCTTTATATTTTAAAGTCTTTCCTAAACAGTATTAATATTCAAAATAACTTAAGGTGATCTGACAGCAAAACCAATCCAAAATGAAATAAGTTCAAAGCCAATCCTGGTTCTAACATTATCTTTTTTATTTTTAAAAAATAATCTATGGAGTAATTTCTTCAGTGAACTTAATATCCCAAATAACCATCTAAATCATAGTATTTCAAACAAACAAACCTCTGTTTTGTTGTTTTTAAAAATATATATATATAGTATTTAATTAGCACACTGTGGCAACAGAGAAAATAGTAATAAATGGTGATGCTCACTATTCTTATCTTCTCATCCATGGTATTGGATGCTTTATTGAAAATAACCATTAATCAGAATGTCCATGTTCTGATAGGTTGTCAAATTTTCAGGGTCTGTTGAATTTGGAAAAATAAATTGAAAATGTGAAACTAAAGGTTTAATCACATTCTCCAAAGGACATTGCCATAAAAAAACAAAAAAGGAAGTAGGATCATTTTCATACTGGGACTATTCCTAGAAATAAAAGAACATAACTCCAAGTGTACAGATTTTCTTCAACATTTTCTTTTTTGTTACACTTTTTGTTGTACAGCCAAAACCATTTAAACATAAACAGGAAAATGTTGTAAGTTCCCTTAATTTAGAATTCAATCTTCATAAATACCACTCTTAGCTTTTATTAAAAAATACCTGGGGTTAAGAGTGATGGATTAATTCTCAGCTTTCTTTTGTAGATGTAGTAACTACGTAAACAATGATTTAATCCACATTCTGTGTAATCAAGGCCTCTACCAATGAGGGTCCTGAAATTCCAAACTTGGACTCTGCCTTTTTTCTTTTTTTATAAATCACTGTCTATTTCTGAAGTTGAACAGTTTTCTTGTTTTCTCTTATGTTAATTACTCCCCCAATAAATGGGCTTCAATATAGCCCTTGTTTAGTAGGCAGTGACTCCTCTGGCACTTGAGGTTGAAATGGGTTAACTAATGCCTGACCAACATGACAGGGCTACTACCCAATCCTTCAAAAGGGAGAGAGTCACTAATGCTCCAAAATTCACATTCAGTGTCATGGCTAGAGCATACTAGTGAATTCAGCAAAAACGTGAACTTTTGATCTGTTTAGTTGAGAAACTGTGGTCCTCATTGACTGAGGTAATAAAGAAAAACATAACCATTTCTAGTTATTTGCTGATGTAAATACTCTGTAAACTTACATTTGAGTAATTTCAGACTGTTTTAAAAATCATAAAGTACTGATATGACATAAAGCTTTAATGTGTGCATGATAGTAAAAAATCTTCCTCACCAAATCTGACATAGTGGCACTAGAGACAATGTGTGTGGTGGTTGGCTGTACTAAAACAACAGTCACTGTGTTACATTTCACAAAGTTCATATGTAAGATGAATTTTAGCTGTTTCAATTTTTAAATCATTGATAAATTAGGCTGCACTGGAGATAAGATACGCTGTTCTATTCTGAAATAACAGAACTCTTTCCAAGTTTAAAACAAAATATTTCAGAATATTTTCTCATAGCTGTTCAGGAACATCTTAAAGGGTTTGGGGGGTTTATACTTAACTCATTATTAACAAAACAAACTGCCAACCTTCATCATTTGAACTTTTACATTAATTCATCTTCCTGTGATTCATAAAACATTAGTTTCTAGTTGAACTAAGAGAAGGAAGCAAGACAGTATAATTTTGGTGCACTGCTCTCTAGCCTCTTCTCCACATTACCTCCTTCCTCCCTTTTTCTATCTTTATTCTCTCCCATCCACCCATGAAACAAGAAGCAAATGAAATCTTTCCTTGATGAGTGTTAAAACAGTAGACCTAGTTTCCATAACAATTATAGGAATGAAACCATAATTCAAATAAAGTAAAAGTAGAGAAACATTGGATGTATTGTTTACATAATGGTATATAACTAACTTACCTAATCTAAGAGAAAGTATGGGCTGGGAATGTAAGTGATGTTCATTCTTTTATTCATAGCAATAGCTGTTTATAATATCCCAAACATGCAAAAGTAAAATTCAAAAGTTAATCAATTCTGAACCCAGAGCACACTTTTCTGAGGTATAAATGATATATGCATGTTTATGATAGGCAGAGTTGCCTACAATCTTTTAGTAAACAGAATTTACAAAATGCTTTGACTATTACTCTATAATGTATGCCCAAAAGGTAGGTCTGCATTTTTCCTAGATTTCACCAGATCTCAGCAACTACTTTGATTCAGCTTGATCAAAGCATAACATCTGAAATGCTACTTCAATACTTCAAGAAAGTTTTAAAAAAACTAACCTATTAGCACAAAATCCCAAACTAGAAGCAATGTAAAAATAGTATGATTTTAATGAACAATTCTAACAAGAGTTAACTAGCTAGCCTAAAGAAAGATAGAAATGTAATATTTTCTAAAAGCAGATTTAAAGTAACATAACATAGTGCAAAATTAGTTCACCTTTTTTTGGGTTGCTGTCCTGAAGAAAGGCTGCATACTGTAGGCCTTTCAAAATAAAAACAAAATAATCTTGGTGTCTCTACTATAACTTTGCTCAGTATCAGGCAATACACATGGCTAATGGGATTTCACACAGGGTCAAGCTGTTTATTATTTGCTATATGACTTACATTATTTTATAGATGATATCAATTGATAATCTATGAATGTGCTATTCATAAATGAAAAGACAGCGGCATGCAAATTCAAGAGTCATTCATTACTAGTTTAAGAGGGAACTTTTGATACTAACACAAAAGCTACAGACATAGAGAAAATCTGTCTCTGGAAAGTCCTGTGCCATAAAACCTGTCATGATGTTAGAAAAACATTTTAATAACAAACTCAATGACATTATAAATTTCATTAAGAACATGAGTGCACATCCTTTTGATGAAGCTTTATTTATTTTTTAAGTCAGGACTGGTGAGTGTGAACACAGTTACCACCACAGGTGTGAAACAGACACAGGCTGTCTTCAGAACCCACTAAAAAACTATTTCATAATCTAAAGCAGCCTGCTGCCCTGCATATCTATCATCATTCACAGTACTTGGTTAAGATTCTGAATCCAGACTGGGCCAAATCCCACCTCCAGCACTCACAGGCTCTGTCACCTAGAGAATACTTAGCTTCTCTGTGTATCAAGCTAGTTTCTAGGTTTTTTTGGTATCAATTGAGTTACTAAGCTCAGTAAGCATTAGCTGATGTTATTAAAGATGCTCTGTTGGTTACAGTGCATAAAGAGGAACCAACATGTCACAAAAAGATGGGACACTTGTAATTATACACGTGCAAATTTTTTCAGGGCTTTAAGTTTATTGTGACAGCTGACCCCCACAAGATTTCCTAAGCTAGATGGAGCTAGAAATATTGTTAAGTCAATTTACAGATAACACTGAAGCAACAGGGGTCGTGGAAGAACTGTGTCTTAAACAAGGGCCTCCTAAACTATAATCCATCCTTATTTCATTCAAAGGAAAATCTAACTTTAAAAGCGACTTCCTATTTATAAGCAATAAGCAGATAAATCTTACATTATCAAATGTGTATGATGTGACATTTTAGCATAAATATGATAAATTCATTCTCTATAATTCCAGGTTTAGTTTAATTCTATTAATTTAGTTACTCAGGTAAGAATTTGGAATGATTAAATATTTACAGTAACTTTAAATTATTACAACACTGCTTAAATAGAATTAAACAGAGGGAAAAAAGCTGTCTCGTAACACACACACACACACATGTGCACACACACACAATCAATCAATAAGCTGAAAAGAGTAAAACAGAACAGCATGACCCAAAAAATTCTACTGATTAAAATGGATATTGTTTACCAAAGCTACAATAGTTTCTAAGTACAAGTACACTGAAGTTTGAATATATATATAGAACTACAGTATAACTGGTTTCTAATTAATAATCACCAATACTTAATACTGTATTTAGTAAATTACTATTTTAATTTTTTGTATCTAAGGAAATAAAAACTATGGAAGAAATGTGTAGTTCTGCACATAATTAACATAAACATAACAATATATTTCACCTAAGAAAAAAATCAAACATATCCAATTATTGTTAAGTTCTTCACTTAGGATATTAAAAATATGACTGAGTAATTTATGACAGCTGTAATTTGTAACAATGGAAAATGCCAGGATCTAAACTTCACTATGCTGTATGAAGTGGGCTGGGAGAGTCAAGCTGTTTTGAATTCAGCAAGTGGTATGCTGTTTAATGGAGTGATTTCTGAAGAGGAAAGATATAAATCCAATCCTACTCCTTACCTAAAAGATGTGGGCTTAACTAAAGTTAAAGAGGTACATGAATCAGAGTTTCTTTTCAATTGGTCATTCTGAATCAGGATAAACAAATGACAACAGAGGAAGTGTCTATGAGGGGGGACCCAAGAAAACCGGAGTTATCTTCTGGAGGGAGGGACCCTTGTAGTAGAGGTGAGTGAGTGTTCTAGAAACCCATCTTTATCAGTGTCCTAGCTGGCACTGTTGGGAGAGGCTGCATTTAGCTTCAATTAACGTTTTTTAAAGACTCACTGCATTTGCCCATTTCATGATGGATGAATTATGGGTGCACCTGCCCACACCACACTGAGTGTTCAGCAGTTTTTGACCAAAAAATGGCATGCCCCCATGTCCCACCCTCCCTATTCACCTGATCTCTCCTCCCTCAACTGACTTTTTTAAGATTTTATTCTGTTCAGAGAGAGGGAAAGAGAGAGAGGTAGGGAGGGAGGGAGACACCATTGTATGGTTGTCTTTCACCTGCCTCCAGCTAAGGACTTGGCTGGAGACCTGGCTTGCAACCTGGTTATGTGCCCTGGCTGGAAATCGAACCAGCAACCTTTGGGTTCACAGGCCAGCACTTTATCCACTGTGCCACCAGAAAGGGCCCAAGTGACTTTTTGTTTCCCTGGATGAAAAAACTCCTCAAAGGGAAACATTTTGCTTATGCAGATAGAGGTGAAATAAAAAAAAAAAAAGGTCAGAAACACTAAAAGGCAGTAAAATCGACAAGTTTAAAAACTGTTTTGAGTACTGGAAAATACCTCTCAATAGGTGTATTGTATCAAATGGAAGTACTTTTAAAGTGACTGAAGTTTAAACATTTAAGAATAAAAACACAATTTTTCATAAATAAATTCCGGTGTTTTTTGGAGTCCCCCCTTGTATCTTGCCCCTGTGTAAGTTAAGACTAAATCAATTTATCCCCAATATAACATGTTATTTTCTTCAAGAGACCACAAAGTGTTTTCATTCATTATGCTTCTTAAAAAGTATCAAAACTTTAATAAAAAATGTAAAAATACAGAATTTTACCTTTTCATTTAAGCCTACTTTTAAAGTAGTAGGTCCTGTTTATCGGTGGGACAAATTTAATTACATAAAAGTAAACACTCATCATTCTTTTATGTGCCCTGGCCAGGGATAAAACCCACAACCTGGCCATATTTGTTTGATGCTCTAACCAAATGAACTACTTAGCCAGCGCCTGTGGTTCTATAGTTTTAAAAGTAATTACAGTGGTATCTCAGTATTTGTTGTTAGCTTACTCCAGAACTTTAAAAAAAAAAAAAAAAAAGTAAACACTCAAACTAAAGCAGGGCATAATAGCCAAAACCTGAGCTCATGTTTCCAGTTCTTGAAATATCAGCAACAAAACTGGTGGAAGGCTTCTCGCTGAAATGCAATCTGTGGTTCCTACACTGATAATTATTTTTGAACTGGCACTAAGTATAAAAGAAGAAATGAGACCAAGTCTGGATCTGGAAGGTATGTAGAGAGAAAAGTTACTTCAGACCAAACATCATTGTTTTTACACTTTTAAGTCATCCTGTACACTGGTGTCCAAATTATTTATATGTTAGATCAAAAGCCTCTGTTAAATAATAGGACAGAATTATAACTTTGTGCCAGGAACCTTGAATATAGTTGGAAGTTATCAAATAAATATTAACTTCCTCAATATCAAAACATACCTGTTATGTTTTATCTGCAAATGTTACCTGTGAAGGTAACTCAAGGTTACCTGTGAACCTATATTACATTAAATAGTTTATTAAGAACTTCCTATGTTTATTTAACCCTTTATGAATTAAGAATGTAATTCCTAAGAAATTAATGTTTATTACCAAAGGAGTTACTAAAACCCAATCCTGAACCCAGCAAATGGTAAAATTCTGCCCAAAAAACACCATTTCTCAAGTTGTTAGAATAAAGGACATCCAATACCCTTTATCAAATGAAGATTGAATGTAGCCATTCATATGTATTTATTTTTTTAGAAAAGGCAGATAATGAAACAATCTATCAGAACATATATAATTTTTTTTTAATCAAAAGACAAAGACCTTGACATAGCAAAACATTAAACGGTCAGACATCAGACCACTTAATCAGTAAATCACTCTATGCCCCAATCTACTGGTGTTTTACCAATATGATTTCAAAAGCTATGATAACCATACCGAAAATAATTATTTGGATCCTATTAGTGAATATTAATTAACATATAAATCTGGGAGTTTATGATGACAACAGAAAATCTGCAAGAGTGTTTCCAGGTTCAGAAAGCTTGTTATCTTAAAAACTGATTGGTAAATTTGCTTGTTTACTAATACTTTGGCAAAACATTTCAACTGAGAGTGGCTTCACTTTTTAAAAAGATTTATTTATTTTTAGAGAGATGGGTAGAGAGGGAGAAAGAAAAGGACAGAAACATCAATGTGTGGGTTGCCTCTCATTCGCCCTTAGCTAGAAACCCAAACTGCAACCCAGGCATGTGCCCTGAGCGGGAATCAAACCAGCTACCTAACCTTTGGTTCGCAGGCCAAGTGCTTGATCCACTGAGCCACACCAGCCAGGGAAAGAGAGTGGCTTCATTTTTATTAATTACATTTTCTCACCAGCTAGCTCCAACAAACATAATTGAAAATATCACCATAAAGATGCTTAATTTCATCATAACTTCTTCAAAAGAATTATCATTTCAATAGGGCTAAAAGTGGTAGTTGAGACTAGCATTTCAAACTGTCTAAAGTTCATTCCAGTCTAAAAGGAATCTCAGTACAATGAAGGCCACCATGTCTGGCTTACATAGATTACCTTCTTCTTACAGATTATGTAATTATATCCTGACATATTAAGAGTTAGATTTATGTCATTGCTGGATTTAATTAAAATAATTTTGCTCAAGATATGCATATTTTTCAATTGAACTAAGATTAAAAAACAATAAGTGTTGTGGGGGGAAAACACTAGCAGAAGTGGAATAAAAATTAACTAACAAGTTCTATGCTCATCTACAGTTGAGTGGCATGAAGAAAACTACAGTCTTGCCGCCCTTGTCCTTCTCAACACAACTGTGAAAATGAAGGCAAAGAGTCCAGCCTCTTTGTTAATACAAAGTTATCTCAGGGGATGTAACTTGTGGGACTTATCCAGAGAAATCAAGTTTTCCACACCTCTGAGATACAGTCAAACTATTTTTAGAAGCGACAGAAGGAAAAGAGGAAATGCTTTACTATCCATTTTTCAAATGACAACTTGCCTATAAGAATATTTATAACTGAATTAAAGATTTAAAAATGATTAAGAAAATAAATCTGTATCATTCCTTCCCAAGGCTATGTTATCTACTCAACTTTTCTTTTTTTGATACTGAGTCAGAAAGAAAGTTAAGGTGAATAGTGTACATCTTTCATCTTAAGAACTCAATACAAAGTAGAGAACCTATAAAGGAGGGTCCCAGGATCAATGCCAGCATGCAGGGCTGTGACTAGCCCACATATATCCTTTTGCAAATAAGAAAAGGTGATCCTTCCCTAAGACTGATTTTGTCAGAAAAGGCACTTTACTGCCATAAGTTAGAAAACTGCTGAATAAGCATACAAGTATAATATGACACATGAGAACTGAATGGTACTTCCCAAGTTGTGGGGTTCACAATTGGCCCCATACACAGTGGCCAATATGCATGTACCACACAGTTCCTAAATGTAGAGCTGGCAAGTGTGAGATGTTTGTGCTGTGCCAAGTGCAACACAAGCTGTATCCTTCTAAATTATTATTGGGACATGACAATTGTAGCACACGACAGGACTAGTAGCCAGGTGGTATACCAGCCATAGTCATGAGATACACAAATAATTGATGTCATTTTATAGTTATGCCTTAAGTAGAGATCCAGTGACTATCCATTTTACATATAAGACCTTACCTCTTTCTGCTACACAATAATGTCTCTGAATTTTAACACTGCATATTTTATAAGCTAGACACAATTTTATATACTTTTATGTACTCACTTGTACTTATACATGTATACTTTGTATAAAAATGTAAGAACCAACATAATAAAATCTTCACACTGGCTGTTTGATTTACATATAAGATTTCATCTAAAAAAAAGATGCTGCTATAAATATATGGAGAACACGTAAGAGTAAAAATAGAATGTATATAACCTAAAGCAATGGTGAACATAACTCATTAACTGCTTGTTGAATTAAACTGAACAAGGAAACTTCAAAGAGAAAAACACATATAGAAAAACACAAATCTAACAAGAGAACTAAAATAACTTTTATGAAAAACAAACAAACAAACAAAAAAACCATGATCCACAAACCAAAATCCAGTGGATTAAGCTGTACTGGTTAATTACTATATAAATCTAAGAAGTTATCAGAATAGCCTTCAATACTAAATTTGTAAATCTCCAAATGTTTTAGGATTAGAAATTTTGTCTGGATTATTCTGAGTATATAATAAATAGACTATCAATCATCAATGGCTCTCCTTTTAATACCTGATGTAGACAGGTATTATTAAGTCTTGACATCCAGGGTTGTTTGTTGGCAACAAAGCTGTATTTTTCTGTATGGTGGTCAACAGAAAAATTATTCTGATATGAACATTTTTTAAGCTAAGTTTACAGGAGAAGTTTTAACTAAGTTTACAGTGTACAAATCAAATAATACCGGTGAAATGAAAACATTTTTTCTTCTGTGTTGTCTATAGAAAGTGTGAATTTGTTGTTGTTGAAACTTTGAAGGCTGGATTAAACTGATGAAAAACTGTTAAAATGGAACAAGTTCTAAGTTTGTAGCTTGTTGTAACAGGGCCGTACTATGAGTTCACTGTACAGAGCTGACCTTTTAGCGTGTGTTGCTGGCTCATCTTCTGTAAAGCCAGAAAGGAAATCACTATGCAAAGTTTTTGGAAAATGGTTCCACCAAAATATAATAATAAAAAATAAAAATCAATTTTAAGAGTGTGTGTGTTTTATAATATTCAATTTCAGAGAATTCATGAGGAAACACTCTAAATACCTAATTACTAAATCCATTCCTTTCAGAAACTAAAATTCACTTCCATTAAATACAAAACCTACCATCTTAAATGATGTTTCACTGCAAAAAGATGTTTTAAAAAATTATTTTTCTTAAAAATTTTATTTATTTTTAGAGAGAAAGGAAGGGAGAAAGAGAAGGAAAGAAACAATCAACAAGTGATTGCTTCTTACATGCCCCCAACTGAGAATGTGGCCCACAACCCAGACATGTGCCCTGACTGGGAATCAAACCAGCAATCTTTGATTCTCAGGCCAGCACTCAATCCACTAGCCACACTAGCCAGGGGAAAAAAAAAAAATAAGACTTTTTAATCAAGGTGTTAGCAATTGCAAAAACAACGAAGTAGGAAGATGAAAATTTTACATATGAAATCAGTCTTTACATAAGAAAAAATTGTATTTCTTACATACACTTCAGTATTAAGTTATAGATTAAAAGGAAATAGAAGATTAAAATAGAACTTAAAATAGAAGTCAAAGTAATAAGAACTAGGTAAAAATATAAAGAAAATTAACTTTCTGTCTTTCTTACGATTTCTGTCCGAATGCCATAAAACCCACAATGATCAAAGAAAATTCTAGCCAGGGACACCTAACATTTGGAACCTTGTCCCCTACAAACCCTCCTGAAGCTTGGCTCTGGGCTCTGATATCATCCGATCTGAGTAAGGTACGTCCCTGAGGAAACTGTTCCTTCCAGTCTGCTGAGAGAGCATCAACATTATCCTGCATTGACACTTTTTTTTTTTTAAAACTAATATTTATCAAAGAAAACAATTAGAAATACCATTAAATATGTGTAAATTCAAAGGGGTTGTTTGTTTTGTTTCAATTTTTCAGATTCAAGGTAATATACACAAAATCAGACTCTTGGTAAAAGTGAGTTTTCTTTTACTAAAGAAACACGAAAGAATGTATCTGCCCACCAATGTAGGTCCTTAATGTTAATGAATTTTTTAAGTGTAATATTACTAAAACTTATGAAAATTAGTTTCTAGAGACTGTAATTTAATGTTCAGAAAGTTAAGTCAGCTTCTCCAAATTTGTCAGATAAAACATACTTACAATCTCATCTCCTGGCAACCAATATCCTTCTTGTTCAATACCAGCTTTTGAACCTTTGCAGCCCACAGTGAGAGTTTCAACAATAAGACCATCTTTCACAGCCAAGCTCAGCTGACGGGTGGTCTCTTTTGGATGCATACCGTGGACTCGAGACATGTACCTGAACACAGAAAAAAACCAAACAATCTAAAAATCCTTTAGTATTGAAACACAAAAATGAGTAAAAATAAGAAAATAAGAGATGATTTATTTTTATTTTATTATGACTTGTACTTACTAGAGCCCTGTAGGAAGGAAGGACGGACAGAAGGATGGAAGGCATCCTGAATACTTTTTTAATTACCATGGTATTTTAAACATCAATTCTATATTGTACATGTAGAGGAATATTTGTTCAAAATAGTACCAAGCCAGCAAATACGCACATAAATCACTTAACAAAGTCTAGTTACACATCCCATTTAATTTTAGTCTCCGGCGCCATTATCATTAACACCTACTACGCAGATTCTAAATTTACAATTTTATAATCTTTAGCCAAAGAACTTTAGAATATAAATGCTTTTATTCAAAACTTCAGAAATGTCACCAAAGAAAATAGAGGAATCACATGAATGGTTTTTACTATATTAAAAAAAAAAAAGAATGTGATTAATAAAGCCAAAACTGATTTTCAATAAATTATACTTTGGACTGGATTACTAAAGTATACAAGCATTCCCTGATTTACATTTACATGACTTTTTCTTTTTAAATATAAAAATAAATAATATTTCAAATATACCCCATACCACAGAGAATACTACTGGATATTCCCTTGTATTCATCAATCACAATAAACTCCATGTTAACTTTTTGTCGTATTTGTTTTTTGTTTTGTTTTGTGGCTTTTTAAGAAAATAAAATATTATAGAGCCTGGTGAATTTATACCATTTTCCATCCCTGTCCAATCAAATCCTCTACCAGAGTCTGTTTGGATACCCAGAAACAAAAATACATCATGATCCCTGACTAGTGTTGTTCAGGTGGTTGGGTGTCACCCTGCCAAGTAAAAGGTCCCTAGTTTGATTCCTGGTCAGGGCACATGCCTGAGTTGCTGGTTCACTCCTAGTCAATTCACATATGAGAGGCAGCTAATCAATGTTTCTCTCAAGTATCATGTTTCTCTCAAGTATCAATGTTTCTCTCCCTCTTATTGCTCCCTGCTTCCCTCTCTAAAAATAAATAAATAAAATATTTTTAAAAAGTGCTTCAGCCCTGGCTGGTGGCTCAGTGGATAAGGCACCAGCCTGCAGACCCAAAGGTCACTGGTTCGATCCCAGCCAGGGCACATAATCAGGTTGCAAGCCAGGTCTCCAGCTAGTTCCGTAGCTGGAAACAGGGGAAAGGTAACCATACATTGATATCTCTTTCCCTCTCTCCTTTCCCCTCTTTCTAAAAATAATAAATAAAAATAATAGAATAAAAAAATTAAAAGTGCTTCAAAAAACATATGAGAAATCCAGCCAGTCACAGACTCTCCAGAGAAACATTTCATGCTGGAAGACTGGGGACCAATGCCTACAGTCCTTAAAAAAATTAAGTAGGACAAGAATTTGTTATCAATTGATCTGTCACTTAAGTATCAGCCTTTAAAACAAATCTTGTGGAAACTCAAGAACTCATCAATGAAGAAGCTACTAAATTCACAAAATTTCAGCAAAGGAAAGTAGCAAACCCTATCCAAAGGACTAATGGCAAGCCTTTTGTGTTTGCAGTTTGTGGAAGGTAATACAATATCTTTCTCTGACAATGCAGTTAACTGAAAGGCTGAGAAAAAAGAGATGTGGGAATAGGGTGAGCCTAACACTGGCCCTGACAAAGCAATAATAACAAAATGTGGTAGGAGAGGATGAAGGTGAAAGTGGTCCACATATACTAAGTTTGTCACCATTACTAATAGTCAAAGGTGATGAACCATGTATATTTTGACATATAAAGGCTGACACTAACAAAAATAATCAATTGAAATTTTGAATTGGGGAAGGGAGATAAACCAATGTGAAAATGTTCTAACATCCTCCCTATTCCCTGTAGGGAGCCAACAGACATTATCATAGGAATTAAGGATACTATTTAAACTTACAAAGGTAGCCCTTAGAAAATGCTTTTCAAATTAGCTTTAAAAACCCATAAAAGACACATTATGTAGTAAAATGAAAACAAGAAAAGAAACAATAAACACAGGTAGCATATTAAGTATGATGAGAGGACCAAAACCAAGTAAATTTGTCTTTTTAATAAACACAAATTGGTTAGAGCCAACAATTAAAAAGACAGATTGAATCACAGAATTTTAAAAGTACACTGTCTAGAAGAGACACATACAGTGACAGAAAGATGGGGGGGCGGGGGGGAACAGGCAAAGGCATATGATAAAAATATGATCCAAATGAAGCTGGGAGCAATGCTGCAATTGGACAGAAATCATTTTTTGAAAAGGCAAAAAGAGCATAGGGAATTATAAAGCAATAACTGTAAGAAATAAAGAGAATATTGACAGTAACACAAAATTAGAGACTTTAATTCACTTCTCTCAGTCCATAAAAACATCAAGAAAATTAAGTGATGATACATAAGACCTTTAAGTTTACTAATAAAACAGATCTAGGTGAATTTATTCTGAAACCCAAAACTACCTTCAATAGGTCCAAACAAGAGTCAAAACTGAGCATAAAATCAGCTGCAAAGACAACCTTAACAGATTTCAAAAGTGAAAGACATTTGCTAGTCACCATGAAATTAAACCAGATTATTAATAACAAGACTAAAAAACTCTCAGCCCTGGCTAGAGTGGCTCAGTGGATTGAGCACTGGTCTGTGAACCCAAGGGTCACTGGTTCAATTCCCAGCCAGGGCACATACCCAGGTTGTAAGCCAGGTCACCAGCCAGGTAAGACATTATGATTAAAAAAGAGCATGGTACCAAGGTAATTATCCAAAATATGTAAAGAATTCATAAAACTCAATAGCAAAAAGAACAATCTTTTTTACAAGGGCAGCGGATCTGAATATTTTCCTAGGAAGGCACTGAAAAAAAAGGCCATCAGATAAATGAAAAGACTTTTCAATATCACTAATCACCAGAGAAAAGCAAACTAAAACAATAAGGTACAACCTCACACTCAAACATCTATCACCAAAAATTGAGGACATAAATCTTGGCAAGAATATGGAGAAAAGGAATCCCTTGTACACTGTTAATGGGAATGTAAACCAATACAGCCACTATGGAAAACAATTATTAATAGAACTACCATATGATCCAGCAATTCCACTTCTAAGTATTTATTGAAAGACAATGAAAACACTAATTCAAACAGGCACATGTAGCACATGTTCACTGTGGGCTTATTTACAAGAGCCAAGATAGAGAAACAACATAAGTATCCACTGATCTGATGAAATAAAATGTGATTTACACACTTAATGGAATATTACTCAGCCATAAAAAATGAAGGAAATCTTGCCATTTGCCACAATATGGATGACCTAGAGGGAATTATAAAAATAAAATAAGTCAGAGAAAGACTATCATATGTTCTTATACACATGTGGAATCTTGAGGAAGGGAGAAAGGAAGAAAAGGAGAGAGGGAAGGAGGAAGGAAAGGAGGAAAGGAAAAAGGGAGGGCAGAAGAAAGAAGGCAAGATACAAGGGAGGGAAGGAGGGGGAAAAGAAAAGGTAAAGGAAGAAGATAGGTAGTTTCCAGAGATAGGGAGGTGAAAGGGGTTAAATGACCGAAGGGTGTCAAAGGTACAAACCTTCAGCTATAAAATAAGTCACAGGGATGTAATATACAGCATACTGACTATAGCACATAATACTATACTGCATATATTTCAAGGTTACCAAAAGAACACATCTTAAAATTCATCATCAGAAAAACTAAGTATGGTGATGGATGTCAAGATTCACTGTGGTGATCATTTTGCAATACAAATATCGACTCATTATGTTGTACACCTGAAATTAATATAAGGTTGTCAAGTATACTTCAATTAAAAAATATCAGTGAAAAGATACCATCGTATAAGACGGTCCACTTTCTGGAAAGCATTATATAATTATCTTCTGTATATGCCTAAGAGTTTGAGAGGTATATTCCAGAACTGTCAAAAGGTTACCTCCAGGTCAGCAGATGGATAAAGAAGATACTTTTTCACAATATGCCCTTAAGGATTTTGTTTATACATCTATTAGCTAAAGACTATTTTTACCTTTAAAATGTAGCTAACATTTACCATCACTCCAGCAATGTACGAAAGTTCCTTTCCTCAACATAAGGTTACCAATCCTAGGTAGAGTTCCCCCTTTTCAAACTCATCTTGGCCTTTTATTGATCCATAGTTTAGCATCACTTTACCAAGATTCATAAAAAACACTATTGAAATTTTGATTAATCTGAGAATATCATCACAAAATTAAATCTTTCCACTGTTGGTGTATCTGTTCATTTATTTGTATCTTCTTCTCTGTCCTTAATAAGTCTTATATTTTTCTCCATAAAATTCTCGTGTATCTTTTAGGTTTTTCTGGATAGCGTGTATTTTTTATTCCATTGAAAGGGTATTTTATTTTACATAGTATTTTCTTGTTGATGGTTACTGGTATTGTTACAGCGGGGGGAGAAAGTCAAAATCCCCCACTCTGAGGTTTGTAAATGGGGGTAGTGTGAGGCTCAGTGGACTAGCCTTTGTCCTTTGTGCATCGAGAAAATAAGAGGGGCTTTACCCATAGGATAGTGACAAAAAGGCTGACAATGCTGCACAAACTGTCAGTGGTCAGGACGGTTTACCATACCCACTAGGTTAAAGGCTATAAGGCACCATTGACCTCCTCCCTTCCTCCCTCCCTGTCTCACTGACCAAAGGCAGACACAGGGCCTGAGGAACAGGAAAGGACTCAGCAGTGTTGAAGCAGAGGAGCCAAACTGGAAGGAGGGGGACATGCAGCTTGCCCACAAACAGGAGATTACATGTGGTGTAAGAGTTGGGGATTGTGCACAAGATTATCCCCTAATTGGGTACGGCAGCTGCCAGGAACTTTGAAAATGCTAAGATGTAAATTTTCGTGTTTCTGAAGGAGGGTACCTCTTGCTCATCTATTTTAAAACTGGCCTAATATGGCAGGAATATTAAGGTGTTTTTAAAAGGAGTGGGGCTTAATGGCAGAACTGCACCTTTAACATAAATTTGTATAGACTTTAGATAAACAAAATTCCTTTCCTACTCACCAAACTCTGTTATTAAGAGTTTTCCTTTTGGCGATGGGCAAAACAGGTCCATTAAAACAGAAGAAACCCCAGGAGTTGTTACAGTATCTATTCAGAAACCTTGCTAAACTCTTACCAGGTTTAAGTTTGCCTAATTTAAGTCTATTATCTGTTCACCTGAATTAAGTCTATTGTCTGTTTAAGTGAGCCTATTAAACTTGTCCTTTCTTACTGCATTGAAGAGGTCTTCTAGTTCAATGTACACCTAAGTAGTTCTAGTATATATCTTCATTTCAGATTTAGAAGGAATTCTTATAATAGTTCAACCATTAAGCATGACACTTGCCAAAAGTGATTGATCAATACAAACTGTAAATACAAATATGATGCTGGCCACCGGATATTGATAGCTATTAGGTAGCTAATTCCTTTTCAGCCCCAGTTTGCTCTTTTTTGTTTGTTTTTCAATCCACTGAATTTAACCACACAAATGGATCTTCTTAGCTTCTGTGCACTCCATCTTTACAGCTTGGTGCCAAGAAAGAACAAAGGAGGAGCTTTCCTTTCTCTTTAGTGATAGCACATTGGGCTCAACTTCCTTAGTTCAAAGAGAGCTGAAGTTAGCTAAAGCCATTTACTCTGGACCATTGCTCTTAAACAGACACAAAAATGTTCATGAGAAAAGATTCGGGATGGAATGAGGAGCCCTTTTTACAGGAACAGGATGATCAGTCAAGGACAGGAAGATCAGAAGAGGACATGAAGGATTAGTTCTATATAGAATATAATATAGCCCCATCAAAGACAGTAAGTGTTTCCTCTTACTACTGTTTCAGTGTAGTGATTTTGCTTTCTGAATGAAAAGTCGGGTTTAGGGAAATCAGAATGAAGAGTTAGTGATTTAACGCAATTAGTGTTGCCTAAAGGTTAAGAACACGCATACATTATTTTAAAGAGTTGTTACATTTGCATTTCATTCTTTTTCAAATAGGTACTATTTACTTCCCTTTAATGCCTTCCAATCACGACCTATCTGCTGATTTACCTGCAGTTACAGCCAGGAAAGGTGTCACCAATGCGGGAAGACAAATTAGATAGCTCCTCACATAATACTGATACATAAGTTTTTAAATATACATGAGTATTAAAAAATTCCACGATTCCCCAACCAGGGCACATAACAAGGTTGCAAACCAGGTCTCCAGTCAGGTCTGTGGCTGGAGGCAGGTGAAAAGCAACCATATATTGATGTCTCTCTCCCTTTCTGCCTCTCCCTTCCCCTCTTTCTAAAAATAATGAAATAAGATCTAAAAGAACCCCCGAAATTCCAATGCAATCTTATAAAATCTTTTAACTTAATTCCAGACTTGCAGAAGTTGCTAAAATAGTAAAACTGCCGTATGCCCTTTACCCAGCTTCTTCTAACATCCTATATAATACAATTATTGTAATAGATATATATTACATTAGTTTGGGTGTATAGCAAATGATGACCAAAGTATCTAGTTAACACCCAAACATTCTTTAATTTATTAACTCTAGTAAACTGGCATACCTTGAAGATTTTGTGAGTTCTGTTAAAGACTACTGCAAATAAAATGGGTCATAATCTTTGCTCATGAAAGGTCCTGCCTTTCATTTGTAAAAATTGCAACATCTGTGAAGCACAACAAAGCAAAATGCTATAGAATAAAAACAAGGTATGACTTGTATTTTAGTATTTTAAACTACAGACTTTATTATTTAGACTTCACCAGTTTCCACTGTTCTTCTGTTTCAGGAACCAATTCAGGGTATCTCAATATGCAATTTTATGAACTTAAAAAAACACCCACCTGACTGGTGGCACAGGGGATGACACCAGCCTGTGAACCCAAGGTCGATTTCCAGACAGGGTACATACATAACCAGGCTGCAAGCCAGTCTCCAGCCAGGTCCTTAGCTGGAGGCAGGTGAAAGGCAACCATACATTGATGTTTCTCTCCCTCTCTGCCTCTGTCCCTTCCCCTCCCTCTAAAGATAACAAAATCTTAAAAATTAATAAATAAAATTATTTTAAAAAACCTTGTATGAGCAATATAAAATGTTAGGTTTAATACTTATGGTGACAAAAATCACCAATAAAGGATCAAGTATCAATAAACACAAGCTGCTAAGTAATGCCTAAACTTAAGAAATTCCTACTTTCCCCTACTCTTCTATACTTGTAGAAAATATATTGATTCTCATCTGTTTTTCTTAAAAGTAGAAATGAGTCAGGGGGCCATAGATATTAATGAGGAGTAATGTCCTTTTAACTGAGTATTGCAGGCTCAGTATATCTGAGTAAATTACAAATAAATTATGAAGAACTGAGTGATTTATATATCTTAATACAACAAAGGGTTCCAAATCTACTTTTCCTTTCTTTATATTATTAAACACTCACGTAAACAGGACCCTTGGGAGGGTCCCCAGTTTTAATGGGCTCCAGTTTGCCTGCCACCAGAGATGACTCTTAAGAGTTTGGTGAAAAGGAAAGGTATTTTGTTTGAGGATTATACAAATTATATTAAAGGTGCAATTGTGCTGTTAAATCCCACTCCCTTTAAAGACACCCAAAACATATACAGTAATTCCCAATTAAGCTGGCTTTAAAACAGACAAGCAAGATACCGTCCGCCTTTCAGAAACACAACAGTTCACAATTTAATATTCCAGTTATAAATTCAAAGTTCCTGGCAGCTGCTACATCCAATTAGGGGAGTATCTTGCGCACACTTCCCTACTCTTATACCACAGGTAATTCCCTATCTTTGCACAAGCTGCCTCTCCATTTCCCCCTTTACTTCCCACTTCTCAAACCAAGAGAGTTCTCAGGCCATGTGTCTGCCTATGGGTCCCTTTAGGGGAGCAAACAAGTCCCTATCTGCACCTCCAAAGCAGGCGGGGGGAGCAGAGTGAGACTGAGTGTCTGTCTGCATGTCATTCCGGGGGAACCCCTCTACTCCCCCTCCAGGGAAGGCCCTCTTCATGTTCAACCCAGAAAGGAGAGCCCCTCTACATGTTTATCCAGAGGAGGAGAGGACTTGATTAATGGCTGCTCCCTATTTTAAATAACCTTTGACATCAGGTTTACAGTAAACAGTTCTGACCACTGACAACTTTGCATAGCACTGTAAGCCTTTCCAACATTACCCTCCAGGTATGGCCCTTCCTATTTCCTTGGTGCAAAAAGAACAAAGGCTAGTCCACCTGGCCTCACCCTACCCTCATCCCCAAATGCAGACTGTAAGATTTTAGCTTTCTCCCACTCTTTAACACTCAGGTAGGTTTTGTCCAAGTAAAAATACTTTTATGCTAATAGCTTAAGGTCATTCCAGGTTTTTTCTCTCTCTCTCTTTTTTTTTTAACAAGCTTTTTACCCAATGTAGGGAATTACCTTCTTCAAATAGAGGCAAAAATGGTGATTTGGATTTGAGATGCATTTAAAGTGGCCATTTACTCTATTTTATTTCCACTTAGCATAAATCATGAGTAGATATAAATATCTATTATTTAAATGTCATATTCAATTTACCTGAGTTTTTTTCAGTAATTTTAAATATCCTCCTTCCATTCTACCCATTTCCTTTCCTATAAGTGCCCCCCTCCCCAATATCTCCCCCATGACACTACTTACCAACTGCTGCTGAGCACTGATGTGTTTCCAAGCAACAGATTGTAAAACCCTAATTTGTTTCATCTCCCCTGAGATAACTCATCATGTTCCAAGATAAAAAATATAAAGCTAAAGATAGCAGCCATTGCAGATTTAACATTTTTTTACAAAAGAAATCTCGTGAGCCGTAATTTCTTAAAAATAACTGTCTACCTTTATATGTTTTAATATTTTATATTATCTTAAAGATTTTATTACTTTTAGAGAGAGGGAAAGAGACATCAGTATATGGTTGCATTTCACCTGCCTCCAGGCACGGATCTGGCTGGAGACCTGGCTTGCAACTTGGTTATGTGCCCTGGCTGGGAATTGAACCAGCGACCTTTACCTTCACAGGCTGGCACCTTGTCCACTGTGCCACCAGCCAGGGCCTGATTATGATCTTCTTAATGAACAGATGGATGCAGTTGCTACACCAGCTAACTTGTGTTTGCAATTGCA
>PVIW01005784.1:0-99453 GCA_004026585.1 Noctilio leporinus | reverse complement strand
TGAGCAAAACTAACAACAAGCAAAACAGAACCAAGTATATGAATACAAGGAATAGGCCTTCAGTGGTCAGGGGGAACGGGGTTGGGGGGAGGGGGGAGTCAGAGGCAAAGAAGGGGAGCAGCTTAGACAAGAACCTAGTATAAAGGAACCATGGACATGGACACAGGTGGGATTGACTTTGGGGGCAATGGGTGGATGGGGAGGGGGACAGAGGGGAGCAAAAAGGGGATGGATGTAATACAACAACAATAAAATTTAAAAAAAAAAAAAAAAAAGGACCAAGACACAACAATTGAAGCATCAATAATAGTATATGAAGACAAGAAAGAGGATATTCAGTATGAAAAGGTGTGTAGTTGTCTGTAAGTAGGATCAATAAAGGTAGAGCTGGTGAGGAATATTGACTTGGAGAGAGCCCCAGGTAGACCTGTTGTGCTCTGATCACTTATCATATTTGATGGTGTATTCAATATGTATTTTATTGTATACTTATACATTTTAGTATTTTTGTTTTCTTTTTTAATATCTCACTTCTAAAATTTTGTCAACAATTGGAATTGTTGACAAAGGTGACAAAGGAGAGTTTGTAAGAATGTGACTTGATTTTCCTCTTAAGTGACTGACTAGATAGCAATGTCATTGATTAAGTAGGGGAAACAAATTAAAGGCCTGTTAATTTTTGTTTATTTGTTTAGTGGAGAGGGAAGTGAAGTAAGGTAAGGTTGAAACAAGCTGAGGTTTAGGCAATGGTGAAAGGCTACATGGGCTTTAAATGTGGGTTTTGCATGAAACCAGACAGACCTACTCTCTTCTCTCCAGTGCCTCAAATACTGAAAAATGGGGGCAGCAGGAAAGAAGATGAGGCAAGGACTGCTGTCTGGAAACATTGATTCTGTAGCCTGCACTGGGGCTGGCATGTAAGTACCTGGTCTTGTGTAAATCCCTTACAACACTTCCAGTTCCTGCTGCATGTGGGTGCTGAGGCTCAGAGAGGACAGCAGCTTGCCCAAGATTGCATTTGCTTGGCTTTACATAACTAGTACACCCCTCTCCTGGTATCTTCATGGCCAGGACACGATTGCTATCAGACAGCTAAATGTGGTTTTCTTCCTTCCCCAGGCTTCCACCTCTACCACAGACTTCCAGGCCTTATTCCAGAAAGCTGCCTCCTCATCATTGTCGGGGCTCTGGTGGGGGCCATCATTTTTGGTACCAACCACAAATCACCTCCGGTCATGGATTCAAGCATCTACTTCTTATATCTCCTTCCACCCATCGTCCTGGAAGGTGGTTATTTCTTACCCACCCGGCCGTTCTTTGAGAACATGGGCTCCATCCTCTGGTGGGCAGGCCTGGGTGCCCTGATCAACGCCTTCGGCATTGGCCTCTCCCTCTACCTCATCTGCCAGATCAAGTCCTTTGGCCTTGGTGATATCAGTCTGATTCAGAACCTGCTGTTCGGCAGTCTGATCTCGTCTGTGGACCCAGGGGCTGTGCTGGCTGTGTTTGAGGAGGCGCGAGTGAACGAGGCACTGTACATGATGATCTTCGGGGAGGCTCTTCTCAATGATGGCATTAGTGTGGTGAGAAACCAGTGACACTTTTCCAGGAAGCAGGGGGACCTAGTGGGGCTAGGAACAGGAATCTATTTTCAGGGCTAACGGACAAGGCTGAACAAGAATGAGCCATAGCAGGACAAAGATGGGCTTTGGTCAAGGCAGTGTGACTCAAGTTTAGGTGACTTTACTTAGGATAACTACTCACAAACACTGCTACACTGCTTGCCATTCAACATCTAGCTAACTTCTTTAAAGGGCAAAAAAAAAAAAAAAAAAAAAAAAAAGAGGGAGAGCAAGTCATTTTGTAGTTGAGTTCATTTTTTCACTTAGCAAACAGAAACTGTCTCTAAAGACTAGTCTGGGTTTGTACACTGGAACAAGCAATGGATTATGTGTTTATTTTCTCTCCTTCACAGAACCTCACCCTCATTCCCTTTGTATTCTCATCAATTTTTAACCTGATGCATCAGATGATGAAGTTAAGTAAGAGACAGGGTTAGAGGAAGAGATGACAGAGGATTTGTAAAAATTTGTAAGCTATGTATCAGTTTCGATTGCATGGCTCATACAGAAAGAGGACTTTTTGCTTAAAAGTCCTTCCGGACAGAAGCCTGGAAGGACTGAAAGGCTACATCACTTAGTATTAGGGTCCAGAAGATGTCTGTGGCTGGGGGTGCTAGAATATTCTAGACTAGCTGTCTCGTTGCTCAGTTTCATTACATTATATATATATATATATAATATATATATATAATAATATATATATTATATATCTGTATATATATTATAGATATATATCTATATATATTATATATCTATAATATATATATAGATAATCACAATATCTATCTATCTATCTATCTATATATATAATCATACATAAATTGAGTGGCATTGTATTATATGTATTGCTTAGAAATAACAAGTCTTGGAGTTCTCTCTAAGCCTTTTCAACGGTTGTGCAGTATTTCATAGTTTGTTTAATTTATTTAACCATGTCCCTATAAATAAATATTCAGGCTGTTGCCAACTTTTTTGCTTTTAAAAACAATGGCACAATTAATATTCTTGTTTCAACAGGTTTTAGGAAGTGACATTTCTGGGTTAAAAAGTAGGTACATTTAAAATTGGAAAGATGCTGCTGTTTTAATCACTACCTTTTCATTCAATTCATGAAGGAGAAATCCCTGCTCTGAGACTAGGGAGTGACCCCTAATACTGGACAGTTGAGATCAGTAACAGTTTATCAGTCAAAGCCCTGGGGAGGGAGAGAAGGATGCTGCACACCATGCAAGGTCACATGGGTGTGCACTCAGGAGCAAAGTAAACAGTTAGGGGTGAGAAAAGCAAGTTGAGTAGTGTTGAATGGTGGGGTACCTCCTGGTTCTTATAGATGATGAAATTGTTTGCTTTGAATAAGCCCCCAGGCTGGCAGGGGCTGAAACCCACTGTACAGGGATGACCAGGAACTGTGACTGGTCCCCTTGATAAGGAATGTTATTGGCTATGGGACCTTATCCATGTGGTCAGATTAGGGAGAAGACTGCAAGTAGCCCACTAAAGACTCTCCCTCTTTTACCAAATGCCAAGGTAGAACATAATATTAGGCCTTAATTTAAGTTCTTAAACCACAGCTGCAAATAATTTCTAGGAAATCTCTGAGGGTTTACATTTCTGCAGATAGTGTATTGAGTGCATATTTCTTGATATTGCATAAATAAGGGATATTGTTTTCTTAATGTTTTCCTATCTAAATAACAAAAAAGGATTAATTTGTTTTAATTTGCATGGTGATATAAAGCATCTTTTCAATGATGGTGGATCATTAATGTTTCTCATGCTGTAAGTTGGAAGTTTATAATCCTTTTAGGGTTGCCAGGCTTAAAAACAATACAGGACACCTGGTTAAATTTGAATTTCATCTTAACTACAATAATTTTTGTAAGTATGTCTTAAAGATTGCAAACAAATATTGAGTCTTGTAAATTTTTCTTGGGACCAAATTGTTTTTATTTTAAATTGGTTTGTAGAAACTCATTTAATTATACACATTTTAAACTTCTAAATATTGAATAAAAACCTAGTATTTTCTCCTATTCTGTAATAGTTTTTAAGGATTATGATATCTGTTACTCTTTATAAGTTTTAAGTTTTTATGAAGTCAAACCTAACTAAAGCACTCTTTTATTGCCTCTAGTTTTCTTATTTTGTTTTTGGAGATGTACCTAGCCAAAAGATATAAAACCATTGTTTTCTTTTTACCCCTTTTACAATTAATGATTTAGTTCATCTGGCATATAATATTCTATCATAAGAACTTTATGCAAAAATAGATAGTGAAGAGGGAATGAAAGCTCTTGAAAAATAAGATATGCAGCATAGATTCACCAAGTAAAGGAGGCCAGTATGCAAACTTAGAATTAAATTTATATATGCATAATAAGAATCTTTAGCTGATGAACTAGATACTGAAGTCATCAGCCCAGTACACATTTTCCCTCTGGGTAAAAGTCACCAAAAGTCAAGTTGTCAGAAAGTTGCCAGGGAACCTGGACTCCAGACTGTCATCAGAGTCATACATTTATTTAATTTCTTAGAGTGTGGACCTTAAGCCCTGGGCCTCGGCAGTGCTCTGGTGGGCTTGACGATTGCTCAAATGTTCAAATCCATTCCAGACCTACTGATTCAGGCCCTCTAGGAGGGGAACCTAGGGATCTATGTTTCTAACCAGCATCTCAGATGATTGCTAATGTTTGAGAACTACTGGTTTGGTTTTGTTTTGTTTTGGCTTTAGGTTGAGAGAAGTCAATGCATCTTCATCTAAAATGAACATACATCTACAACAAGGACTATAAACTCTCCTCAGGTGGGGCTAGGTTAGTCTCTGAGATTCCTTTTCCCCTGCCTTTATTTCTTTAGATATTTTCATATTTTTGATCTTGTTACAATAGAATAAGTGAAGTGTGCTTGGCTGGGAATCTATTCCACCTCCTAAAATGGCTTATCTGAGCTACCATGTGTTTACTTCATAGTTAATCTTCCAGACATAATCTTATTTGATTTATATCTGGGTTTTTTGGGAGGACTTATTTACTGAAATCCCCACAACTGTTAATGCCACTGAGAGTGATCATCTGTAATAACAGCAGGTCGCTTCTTGGCAGCCCATTCAGAGGGATTCCTCAAACTTTCCTTCATAAATTATTAAAGCAGTTTAGGAATGACTTTCTCAAAAATGACTGGTTAGTTTTCACAGAACATATTATTTCTTCTTTTAAATTAAACCTTCACCCAAGGATTTGCATATTGTTTTTGAAAGAAGAGAGAGAGAAGGAGAGGGAGGGGGAGAGAGAAAGAGAGAGAAAGTGAGAGATTGGTTGCCTTCTATATGTGTCCGGCTTGGGATTGAACCTGTGACCTTTTGGTGTATGGGATGACACTCCAACCAATTGAGTCATCTTGCCAGGGTGACATGCTATTTCTTTATCGGGAACTTCATGATACAAAAAAGTTTGCAGAGAAATAGTCTTTATTAATTGCTAATGAAAACATTTGATTCTGCTGCCTCTTCGGTGCTGCCCTGAACTTGAGAATCTGACCCTACCCTAGATTTTTGTCTAGGTTTTACATGTAGAGTCAATTACAGTTTGGCTAGCAACATTTGTCTAACTTCCCCAAAGTTTAATTGTTTCCACTTGGACATTTTTTAATGATAATTTCAAAATAAAATGATAATTATCAACTCACCAAAGTATCTGCTGAGGGCAGTGCGCTGACCTCCAGTGGGCAGAGCTGCTGTTGTGTTGGCTCCAGGGGGCTTGCCCATGTGTCACTCCTGAGTCATCCTGTGGTAGCCCAGGCACAGTGAGTATTAAGTGTGTGCTGGTCAGTTCTGCATTCCTACATGAAACCAGAGAAGCCCCAGAGCCAGATTTAGAAACTTGTTTAGAAGCAACTGGTACTTAATGAAGTCCAGTTGTATTTTGAGCTAAGGGCCTTGAACTCACCCTTTCATTGAAGAAGGAACCTTCTCAAAAGCAGTAGTCACAAGCATCCTCTTTCAGCAGAAAGTCTGAGTCATCTGTAAAGTGACCTGTGATTTGTGGGTTACGATTGACAACTCCACAGACCATTATCTACTAAAGAGTTGCCTTCTCACTAAGGAGAAGGAACTTCTTCAGAACTGTCAAAATATTAATATATCTTATTATCCAGGTTTCTTGTCCTATTTATTTCTCCCTCTTACTTAAAATTTTAAGTTATGGCTCTTATCACCAGGACAACTCTTCATAGTAGGCAAAGGAAATAGAAACAAAACCCAAATAGCTTTAAAATGATAACTAGTATCCCCAGTTGAATCTCATGGCCAAAATCACAGTAGGAAGAAAGATGCCACTACTATTTCCTGGCCTTGTGTAGGGTCACCTTTACATTAATTATTTTATTAAATCCTTACCTTTTTACTATGAGGAATGAATTAATATTTATATTTCACAGATGGAAAAAATAAAGCTAGTTAAAATACTGTAAACTGAATGAACATACTTCCTAGCCTATGACAGACTGAACATAGATACTCTGGTCTGTCTTGTTCCAATGCTTTACTTTTTGAATTGTCAATTTACAGATCTGGAAGGGATGGCAAAGAACCCACCCTGCTGATAGGGATACTGGGCTCATTGCCAGTGAGTAGTGAAGCCAGTGTTCTTTCTATAAATCAAAATCGACTGGCTTGGGCAAGTCTAATGTGTTGGTTCAGGAAAGATTCTAATTGTCTCTGAGCCTCATTTCCATACAACCAAAATGATCATATTACTTAGCTTTTAGAGTCCCTGGAAAATTCATATTAAGCTCTTCACTATACTTAATTCATATTAAGTATAGTGAAACAATGAGTGCCCAGCACATAATGTGTACTCCATGCAAGCTGGCTATTATCTTTATATCACATCAGCTCATGAATATGGCATGGTAGTTGGTTTTCTTTTAATAGCCAGTTATTATTAAATATGGAACTATGTCATTTATTATGGGCAGATTGTTTTTATTTTTCTTCTTTGTTTTCCTGGATCAATTTGCTGAATAAACAACAAAGCAAGGCTAACAAGGTCTCTATAACCCACATTCCCCCTCACCTCCCATTCATCTGAAAATCCCAAAAGGTCAGGGTGGGCCAGGGCTGAGATCTGAATCCCGGCAGCCTGGCTTCAGGGACTCTGCTTCCAGCTCTGCACTCTGTTGTCACATCTCCCTCTCTCCCTCCCAACTTCTTATCCTCTGGTTTTCTCTTCTTATCCTCATTTGGCATCTCACTGCTGCTGCAGCCCATCTTTTAGAATGGAGTGAATGAGAGAGCCATAGAGGAGTGCAGACTAAAACTTTGAAGCATAGACCATGGGCCAATCACATGCTGGCTGTTTTTTTTTGTTTTTTTTGTTTTTGTACTTTTCCTATTCAAGTCTCCTAATGACCTAATTAATGGGCTCAGGAACATTGTACTTATTTTGTGAAGAAACAGTATGTAATGGTTAAGAGCAGAGACTCTCTGGACCCAAGCATCAGGATTCCCTACCAATACTGGCCCTTTTTTGGTCCTTGGGACTGCTCAAATACATTATAAACTCTCTAGTGCTTAAGTTTCCTCACTGTTGTTCTTATATTTTTTATTATGAAGATGCAGACTGTCAGAGAAGTTATTTATTTATTGAATATGATTTTTCCATGTAGCTCAATATCTTAGAGATACCAAAATGTTGTCATTTCACTGCTTTTCCCAGCCAGCAATTGATAGCAACATTTTCCTCACAGGGACTTAACTTTTCATTTGATTTGTCTCTCCATAATACATTCTCGTTGCTGGCATGAGATCCTAAATTTCCCAATCCCTTATGCTAGAATGTTTTTTGCCCTCTTCTCATCCTTCCAACCTTTTATCAGCCCAACTTGACTATTTAGCTGCCTGTTGAGCCATGTGATTTCTTTCTTAGTAGCTGCTCCTCTCACCATAGGGCCCATTGTGTGGCACTGGGTGTTGCAGAAGGTGCTAAATAATCACTACAGTGTGGTAATGAATGCTACATAAAGAGTGAACAAATGAATGAAACACAAATCAATGGGAACTGGAAGAGGCTCCCACTGTCCTTCTTCCCTACCCTCAAGAGTTGAATTTGAATTTGGATTTGTTAGAGAAGCTGTGAGCAAATGGATGTTTTCCTTCTGAGAAAGTGTCACCACTGAACTTCAGAATTGTTCCCTAAGCCTAAGTGCTAGGGGGTGGGATGAAAGTAGGAGTAGTTGTTGGGGGACAGAAGAGTGCAGTGTTCTTTCTTCTCACCCCCTGTGGAGCACATGTCCACACTGACACTGTCCTGGTATGTAGCCAATCTCTGGATAGAGAGATAGTCATGGGTCCCCTGCCCTAATTGGTTGTGAGAGCAAGATAATGACTTCAAATTAAGCTAGGACAATAGGGGGTAGCTTGCCAAGAAAGCTGCCACTGACTCAAGAAAGATAAAGTAAATTCATTTAGGGATGAGTTTTTTCTTCAAAATTCTCTGTGGCTTTAAAGGGGTCCTAACTCCAGTGGCCTCCCATTCAAGAGGCAGTGAGGTTTGGCTGAAAGGATAGATGAAGCAGCCATGCCATATGCCTCAGTTCTCAATCTGGCTTCACTAATTGCAAGTTTCATGGCTTTATAGAACTCTTCGGAGCTCTAGTTTTTTTTCTGTCAAATAGGGATTTGGTTGTATGGGGGTTAAAGTGAGTTTTCATACATAAAACATTTAAAATAGCATAATGAGCACAGATTAACTGTTTGGCATTATTAATCTAAGTCTGCGTTCATTGAAGTCCACCTATCTTAAGCCCTTCTGATCCATAGAGCTCTCTTTATGTCCTAAGTGATGCTACATTCTTTTGCCTGTCTGTCTGGACTTTGCAGTCTCAGCTTTTTCTAGAGAAGAGTTGTGTACAAACTTGAACAGACTCTCAAAGGGAGAGTGGTAGGTAACTTTGTCTTGTCATCTTTTTATCTTATTTCCTTTCACTTTATTCAGGCTCCTAGATGAGAGGTGAGAGTTTCCAGAAACCTTTATATGTGAACAGTTTCTCCTGGCCAAAAATGTAGGGAGCTCAGTGTATAAGGGGGACTTGGACCTACATGCTGTGTGATCTTGTGCAAGTGACTCGATCCTTTTGTGCCTCAGTTTCTAACAGTCAATTTAAGCTCAAAGAGTGGTTTTGAGGAGAATATGAAATAAGTGAGACACATAGATGTCTGGCACATAGTAGGTTGCCTTCCTTGTATGTGAGAGAAAACAGTCTGGTTGGTGTTGGAGAACAAATGGGGATAAGGCCTAAAACTCAGTCAAGCAGGGCTGTGCATCCTTGCTGGGTTAGCTTCAGGTGCCTGTGGAATGAACTGCAGCCCTAGCATGGGCTCCACAAGTGCACCTGGGCTGTGAAACATCACCCACAAGCTGCTTTTGACTCACTGTGGGGTAAGGCTGGTGTCTGGTTCCCTTCCAGCCCAGGACCCAGACATGTCTATTAGACATGTACTCAGTCAAAATTTTTGGAGGATGTTTGGTGAGCTCTCTCCCCACAGCTGTCATTGACAGTGAGATATGATGCTGGCTGTACAGGTCAATGGATGTGTGTGTGTGTGTGTCAGTATCAGAAACAGCACACACAAATAGCTTGCGATGCTAAATGGGCTAGTTTGGGGTGGTGGAAGGGGCTGGGAGAAGAGAGGGCCGGAAGGCAGTCCTGTGTCAGTAGGTCCCCACAAATAAGGATATTGGAGGAAATGTAGGCTCACCTACCCAGAGGAGGCAGATCTGACTCCAAAACTTCTCCAGCTGGATGACACATTTACCTGCATGTCCAGGGTCTGAGCAGCAGATGCCTTTTAGCTAGCAGCCCTGCAGATCTGTTGCTCAGGTGCATGTTAATATTTCAGAGGCATGCTGAAGCAATGAGGGACAGAGGGACACATCAACCATTATTCTTTGGAATTCCTCAGATTTGGTTCACAAACATGTATTTGGTTCATATTCTTTTTGTTGAAGACAGAGAATGACTGAAGGTTGAATTATACAAATAAGTTTTGAACCAGCTTACACTGTGAGCCACTTAGTTATGGTGAAAGTTTGCAAGTTCAAGAAAAAAGGACAAAACCTTGTTGTTATCAAGTTGTTCTTTCATCAGGAAGTAGGGGTGAGCAGCTGTGAAATGGGTGTGAAAAAACAACTCTTAAGGAGAAAAGCAAAGTTTTAGGGAATAATCAAAATGAGCACAGCCACACGGAGGCAAGTGAGCATCATCCTTGCCTTTGAGGAGCTACACTCCAGAACATTTGACTGTTTCTTCACATTTACATATTCTTATCCTACAACCTATTATTCTGTGTTTTCTTATAGCCCTTACAAGCAATAGAGGTTTCCTCGGAGGTTACATAATACATTCACAGAAATCATTGATGTGGGAGAAAAACCAAGAACTGCAAACATAGCCAAGTGTTTCCTAGTTCAGCAGTCTTCAACAGCTTCCCACTGACCACTAGCACCAACACATGTGCACACATTCTCAAGGGTGTGGTGGGTGTGTTGGGCCTTGCTATGGAAAAATGATGTTCTGAATTATGTGAAAAGCCCTATAAGCTGGTTGTTTAGAAAGAGCTGGTTGATAAATAGTTGTCCTACAGCTTCCTCAATTGTGATATAAAATGAACTGTATCCAGCAGAACCTGTTCTACAAGCCCCCTCTGCAACATCACACCAGAGACATAGGCCAGAGACATAGGCCATAGGCCAGAGACAAACCATACATTCTGGCTCCAGGCAGTGTTTATCTGTATGTCACTCCTTACCATACAGAATGAGTTTTGGTCATTGGTGAGTATTAAACTAACAGCATGGAAGGAAACTGAGAGATCATTAAATCTAACTCCTTTATGTTAAAAATAAAGTTCAGCCCAGTTTGATTGAGCCTGAGCCAAAAATCATTCATTTATTCGTCATTTATTCATTCATAAAAAATATTACTGCAAAATACTTTCTATTTGAAACTGCTCTTTTCCCTGTGCCAGTTACCATCACACAAGAAGCAAATCACTGAGGTAGACTTCAGTAAATTTGAGTCTACTGGTCACAAATGAATGCTTTTATAATTTATAAAAGTGTTGAGATTAAATAGCCTCTGCTGTTCATAGATCTTCTATCACTAATAGTGAAAGATAGTCATATGGGCATTTGCTCCAGGTTGGTGTGAAGGAAAAAGACTCAACATCATGGGTGAGGAATTAGTGTTGGGGTATGGGCAATTATTGGTAGGTTAGTTTTAAACTGCTAATTTGAGATCTATAGGCCATTGAAGAGAATGTCCCAGCAGTTTTAGAAATAGGAGTCTAGAGCCTGGGAGAAACATAGATTGGGGATACATATTTGGCAGTCAATGATAAGTGGTTGGTAATTGCAGCTATGAAAGAGGACATTTTTCCACCCTACCATTCTTCAAGCTGAGAAAAAATTTCCAACCTTTTAAATTGAAAATGAGTTCTTTAAAGGAATGATTTTGCCTTTCCTTAAGTCAATAAAATTTAGCCATTAATACATCTTATCTTTATATGATGCCTGTTCAATTCATCTTCCTAGCTTCTGTTCTCTGAGGTTCTGACCAACAAATGTTTACGGGAGAGTTGGAAAATCCCATGTGTAACTGATCTTCTGTCCTAGATTGCATATTTTCCATTGCTTTCCTTCAAAAGCTTTCCCTACTCTTATCTTTTACATCATTTTTTCAGTGTGTGCTAGGTAATTGCTGGTTTCTTAGGTGATTTTCTTTAACGGTCAGAGCACATAGTTGTCAAGGAACCACTCAACTGAATTTAATGTACTGATGCCCCTTCATACAAAATAGAGAGTTTACTAGACTCATTATTTAATTTCCTGTTTAAGATTGATTAATACAGTTCTTCATGATGTTCTCTTTGTCTTTATAGTATCTGATATACAGTGAAGACTATTTTTACTATACTCTGTTATAACTTCAAACTTCCAATGCTTTTTACACGTGTGTAGATTGAATTTTTTTTAAACTGAGTTCATGGCAAGTTCAAGTAATGAGGATTAATTAAAAGATACATGAGGCAATCAGGAAAACATAGATCCATTGTTAGTCTACTGAGACTGCCATTCAAAATACAACATACTGGGTAGTTTCAAGAACAGAAATGTGTTTCTCACAGTTCTGCATGCTGGAAGTTTAAAATCAAGGTGCCAATAGGGTTGGTTTCTGCTGAGATCGCTCATGCTGGCTTTCACCTGGCTGCCTTCTTGCTATATGCACTCTTGGTATCTCTACCTTTTCTTATAAGGCTACGGTAGTATTGATCAGTCTCCCATTTCTATCTAATTTTAACTCAATCATCTCTTTACACTATCTCCAAATCCAGTCACATTCCGCAGTACTGGAGGCTAAGACTTCAATGTATGAATTTTGGGAGCACATACTTCACCCCATGAAAGGCCCTTCAAGAACCCAGGAATAGGAAGTGATTTACAAAGAAGTTTCATAAAGGCTGCAATGAGAACCAAACTAATTTTAAAGATTTCAGAAGCAAGATTTCATAGATCTTTTTGACAGTCAGGATGCACTTAACAGTACTGGGGAAATAAACATCCCTCAAACCTAAAACAGCAAAAGGTTTTTTTGTTTGTTTGTTTGTTTGTCTGTTTGCTTGTTTTGCCTGCTGGCCAGAAGGACCTTCTATTCACCATGGTTTCTCAGGATGCTTGGCTCATAGAGCAGCTGTCATATTGAGCACTGCTAGTCTCAGTGCCAGAAATATAGAAAGAAGATTGGTGGATTCTCTCCTTGGCAAACAAATGCCCCATCCCACAAATGATATACAACACCATGCTCAGAACTCATTGAGACTCAAAACTTGGTCAGAGATAGTCACCTGGTTGGAGGTTGGAAGTGCATACAGTCCTACCAGATGCTTAGAGAAAAAAAAAAATGGGTAAACAGTGCTAACAGTAATACATCACCACTGCACACTGCAGAGCTCACCATAGATGAGACTTGGTCAGTTGCTCAGAATCTACTGCTTTTTATAGATCTTTACATTTCCCATCCCATTACAATGAACTTCCATGCAATTTTCTTTCCCCTGCTCTTCAGTTTTTATTACTCACAATTTTGATGTCTTTATAGCTCATACTTCCTGATGGCTCCTGATCATCCCTTCATCTATCTTATAGTATTTCTTTATTTATCCACACATGATAAATTCTCTCTGTACTTCTCAGAAGATATAGTTGCTATAGTTCACAACTAGGCAAAGGGGTTTACTTCAAGATATTTCACAGTCTCCAGTCCATAGAAAGGCTTCTTCAGGGTCTGTCTACTTCTGTCCATGAATGGGAGGTCTCATGTTGAACGTAATGGAACCACATAAGACTACCCCTTCATCAGACGCTATGCCATAAAAGTTACCCTTACAAGAATCCCTGAACCTTGTAGAGAGTGTGGTTATGTGTCTAAGAGGGTTGGTAATCACAAAATATGCAATAAATTATAACTAAGGCCTGAGTTATTAACATCAAAGTGTTACCAGCAAAGTGGGGTTCGCTCATATAATGCCTTGGTATAAAACCCAACAATTAGTGTTGAGAAAAGCAGGTCTTTATTTACAATGTTCCAACCTGGGGTATATAGCTGTGAGCACTTCAGTTCAAATCCCTGTTCTCCCACAAGACCCAGCACTTCTTTTACTCTCCAAAAGGCTATAAGCCAAAAATTTGTCTAAAAATTCCCTATTTCTTATTTGTCAGCTATCTTCTTCAGGACCTGGGGCATGATGTCATCAACATCTGTATAATAGACCAGGATATTATCAGCCTCCATATAATAGTCCATGAAAGCAAGCACCATTTTGCACTGGATCATGGTGAAATCCTTCCCATGAGTCCCAAGTTCCAAGTTCAGATAGAGTCCAGGTATGCAAGGTAGAGCCCTCAGTGGCTTCTGAATCAACTGGAGTGGGCATGATCAAAGCAGCAGCATGCCTGCTATCTTACTAGCCTAGGATGCACTGTCTCCTGTTCTTTGTTTAGACTGAATGACTCTGCACTCTTCCTAAACTGCATAGTTCTCTTTTCCTCCTTACAGATGTCATGGCTTTGTTCCTTATGCAAATGGCTACCACCTTATTTTAAACCCTGATGGTGGCCTGTATGCAGTGGGTAGGATGATCCATTGTGGCCACCTGAGAAATCTGGAGCAGGTCCTGTAAGTTTTTTTGTTACCATTCTATAGTCAAAACCCCTCTCATTTCCTTGGTACCCAGGTTTGGCTATAGTCATTTGCATGACTACCAAACTAGCTATCCACCATAGATATGCAAAGTACCTTATAAGCTGCACTGTGCCCTTCCCTCATCCCCCAACCCACAGGCTGTGTGGAATTTTGGGAACCCCTGCTACAAAAGATATCTAGGAAATTTAATATTTTGAAGAGAGATAGCTTTCTCACTTTGGTTCCTAAGAATGATTAAAAATTGGTACATTTAATTGACTTACTTGGCATGTAAGTGTTCAGAACAGGTCTCCTCAAAATGTACCACTTTGACATTTAAATTATTTTGAGGTGGAGACAATCAAGCCCTTAAGCCTCAGGAGAAACTTTCACCTCTCCTTTAAGGAATTTAAATTAAGGGCTTTGCCCATAATAAGAGTTATCAGTAGAAATAACTTCTTATAACCTTTCCTATGGGGTAGGGCAAACTTCAAATTACTGAATATCTATCTACTTTTCTAACTGCCCTGTAATGAACTTCCTCCTTTCTGAAACCCCAAGGTGATCCTTAGCTCAGAATGTCATTAAATACCTCATTTTCCCTTTCTGTCTTTGAATCTCCTTATGTATGTGAGGTCTCTGACTTTGTCATTTATGTGGGCTTCCCATACATATATATACAATTAAATTTGGTTGTTTTCTTTTGCTGATCCATTTCATGATTATTTAATTATTAGACCAGCCAACAACCCTTGAGAGTAGACAAAAGTTTCTTCCTCCTCCACAGTTATAAGGCTTGTTTATTTTATGTGAAATGGTATGTTTATCCAAAGTATCCTATAAAAAGTTCAGAATGTTATATTGTAAAGTATTAGTAAAAAGAACACAAAGAGATAGAGCCAATAATACAGTTAAAATATAATTCTAAAATGTATCCAAATAATCAAAATGAATTCAAGAAAGAAAATTAAAAAAAAGCCAAGTAATAAAATAGTAGACCTAAATCCAATCATAACAGTAATAACATTAAATGTTAATAGACTAAATGATCCCATTAAAAGCCAGAGAGTCTGAGCACTGATTATAAAACAAGACTCAAATAAATTCTATATACAAGAAACACAACAATTGTAAAAATGCAGGTAAGTTGAAAGTAAGTGGATATGAAATATCCCCAAACAGTAAGATAAGAATGCTGATATAGTTAATATTAGTTAAAATAGATATAAAGATAGAATTTTTACAAAGATACAGAGGGGGGTTTCATAATGATAAAAAATGTCAATTCATTAAGGATATTGAACAGTTATGTGTGTATGCACTTAAGGATAGAGCCATTAAACACATAAAGGAAAAACTGACAAATTTAAAGAAAGAAGATGACAACTTCACAATCATAGAAAGGTATCAATACCCTAATATTAGGAAATAATCAAAGAAGTAGGCAAAATATCAATAAGACATTGAGGATCTGAACACAAATGCTACTCTGTCCTAACTGATATTTATAGAATGATATGCTCAACAACTGTCAAACATACATTCCTTTCAAGTGCATATGCTATGTTCTTCATCAAAAATGGCCATATATTTGACCATAAAAGAAACCTCAATAAATTTAGAAGGCTGGTGACCAGAGTACGTTCTTTGACCACAAAAAGTTTAATTAAAACAAATTACATTAACATATCTAAGGAAACTCCAGTATTTGAAAACAAAACATTATAGTGCTAAATAATTCATGATTCAAACAAGCAATTACAAAGAAAATTAGAAAATATTTTCTTTTTAATAAATATTTTATTGTTATTCTATTACAGTTCTCCCAATTTCCCTGCCTTTGCTCTCCTCCACCCAGCTCATCCCACTCCTTGGTTCCCTCAGTCAATCCCCACCCCATTTTCCATGTCCATGGGTCATTCATACATGTTCTTTGACTACTCCCTTCCTTTTCTTTACATCTCTCCACCCACTCTGGTCATTGTTAGTCAGTTCCTTGTTTCTATGTCTCTGGTTCTATTTTGCTTATTTGTTTTGTTCTTTAGATTCTTCTTATAGGTGAAATCATATGGTATTTGTCTTTCACTGCCTGGCTTATTTCACTTAACATAATACTCTTCATTTCCATCCATATTGCCTCTGAAGGCCTGGAGTTCCTTTTTTTTTCTGCTGCTTAGTATTCCATTGTGTAAATGTATCACAGTGTTTTTGATTCACTAATTTAATGATGGACACTTAGGCTGTTTCTAGCACTGGGCTATTATAAATAATGCTGCTAGGAATATAGGGGAATATAGGGTTTTTTGAACTAGTATTTCAGGATTCTTAGGGTATATTCCCAGAAGTGGAATAGCTGGGTTTAAAAGAAGTCCCATTTTTAGTTTTTTGAGAAAACTCTATAATGTTTTGCACAGTGGCTGCACCAGTCTGCAGTCCCACCAACAGTGTTCCAGGATTCCCTTTTCTCCATATCCTCACCAGCACTTGTTTGTTGACTTGTTAATGGTGGCCATTCTGACCTATATGAAGTGATATCTCATTGTGTTTTTAATTTGCATCTCTCTGATGACTAATGATGTTGAGCATTCTTTCATATGCTTAAGCGACCTTTGTATGTCCTCTTTGGAGAAGTGTCTGTTCATGTCCTTTGCCCATTTTTAAATTGGATTGTTTGTCTTCCTGGTGTCAAGTCATATGAGTTCTGTATATATTTTGGAGATCAAACCCATGCCTGAGATATCATTGGAAAATATGTTTTCCCATTCAGTCAATTGCCTTTTCATTTTGATGTTGCTTTCTTTAGTTGAGCAGAAGCTTTTTGATTTGATATCATCCCATTATTTTTGTTGTTGTTTGTTTGTTTGTTTGTTTGTTTTTTGTCCTTTATGTTCCTTGACCAAGGAGATATATCAGTGAAAACATTACTGCATGGGATATCTGCAATTTTACTGCCTAAATTTTCCTCTAGGACTTTTATGGTTGTCACAACTTATATTTAAGTCTTTTGATCATCTTGAGTTTATTCTGGTGTATGGTGTAAGTTGGTGGTTCAGTTTCATTTTTTTGCATGTACCTGTCCAGATCTCCCAACACCATTTATTGAAGAGGTTATTTTTACTTCATTGTGTGTTCCTGCCTCCTTTGTCAAATATTAACTCACCATAGAGACATAGGTTTATTTCTGCGCTGTTTTGTTCCATTGATCTATATGTCCATTCTTATGTCAGTGTCAGGCCATTTTTGATTACAGTAGCTTTGTAGTATGGTATGGTGTCATGTATTATGATTCCTCTTACTTTGTTCTTCTTTTCCAAGATTGCTAAAGCTATTCAGAGTCATTTTTGGTTCCATATAAATTCTTGAAATGTTTGTTCTAGATATATGAAATATGCCAGGGGCATTTTAATAAAGATTATGTTGAATCTATAGATTGCGTTGGGTAGTATGTGCATCTGAATGATGTTAATTCTTCCAGTCCATGAACACAGTATAGGATCCCATTCATTCGTGTCTTCTTTTCTTTCCTCAGTGTTCTGTAGTTTACTGAGTATAGGTCTTTTACCCCCTTGGTTAAATTTATTCCTGGATATGACAGTTTTATTCCCTCCTTTCCCATTTAGATGTATTTTATTTCTTTTTCTTATCTGATTGCTATGGCTAAAACTTCTGAAACTATGTTGAATAGAAATGGAGAGAGTAGACACCTTTGCCTTGTTCCTGATCTTATGGGCAAAGCTTTTTGTTTTTGTCCATTGAGCATGAAGTTGGCTGTAAGTTTCTCATATATAGCCTTTATTATGTTGAGGTATGCTCCCTCTACTCCCAAATTTGTCAGTGTTTTTATCATGGTCGATGGACTTTGTCAAATGCTTTTTCAGCATCTATTGATATGATTATGTGGTTTTTGTCCTTAATTTTGTTTATGTGGTGTATTATATTTGTTACATTATACCATCTTTGCATTCCTGGAATTAATCCCACTTGATCATGGTATATGATCTTTTTAATATATTGCTGGATCTGGTTGCCAATATTTTGTTGAGGACTTTAGCATATGTTCATCAGGAATATTGGCCTATAGCTTTCTTTTCTTGTTATGTCTTTACCTGGTTTAGGGATTAGGATAATACTGATCTCAAAGAAAGAGCTTGGAAGTTTTCCTTCTTCTTGATTTTTTGGAATAGTTTGAGAAGGATAGAAGTTAGTTCTTTAAATGTTTGGTATAATTCACCTATGAAGTCATCCAGTCTAGGGCTTTTGTGGTGCAGGAAATTTTTGTTGTTTGTTTTTTCATTGCTTCAATTTCACTATCTGTTATCAGTCTATTCAGGCCTTCTGCTTCTTCTCAATTTAGTTTTGAAAGATTGTATATAACTAAAAATTTGTCCATTTTGTCAGGTTGCCCAATTTCTTGGTATATAGTTGTTCATAGTGTTTTTTTTTTATTACAATTTTTGTATTTCTGTAGTATCAGTTGTAATTTCTTCTCTTTCATTTCTGATTTTCTGTATTTGGGTCCTCTCTTTTTTACTTTTTATAAAGATTTTATTCATTATTTTTGGAAGGGCAAGGAGGGAGGAAGAAAGGGAGAGAAACATTAATATACAGTTGCCTTTCACCTGCCTCCAGCTGGAGACCTGGCTGGAGACCTGGCTTGCAACCTGGTTATGTGCCCTGACTAGAAATCGAACCAATGACCTTTCGGTTCACAGGCCAGGCCAGCACCTATCCACTGAGGTAACAGCCAGGGTTAGTTTCTTTCTTTTTCTTTTTAAAAAATTTTTAATTTAATTTTTGTAGTTATATTACATTCATTTCATTTTTTCCCTTATGCCCTCCCCTTCCCTACCCTACTTGTCACCCCCACAACAGTCAGTCCCATGTGTTGTTTGTGTCCATGGGTCATTGATGCTTGTTCCTTGACTAAACTGTTTTCCTTCTTTGCCTCTTTCTCCCTCACCCCACCACCCCCTCCCTTCTGCATACTGAAAGTGTGTTCTTTGTATTCATGTCTCTGGCTCTGCTTTGTTTGCTTGTTTGTTTGTTCATTAGTCTCCTGTATTAAGTGAGAGCATGTGGTATTTAATTTTTGCTGCCTGGCTTATCTCACTAAGCATGATACTCTTCAGTTCCATCCATGCTATCACAAATGGTAGGAGTTCTCTCTTTCTGCTGCATAGAACTCCATTGTGTAAATGCATCAAAGTTTTTTGATCCATTCATCCACTGAAGGGTACTTAGGTTGTTTTCAGCACTTGGCTATTGTAAATAGCACTGCTATGAGCATAGGGGTGCATAGGTTCTTCTGAATTGGTGTTTTGGGATTCTTTGGGTATAATCCTAGCAGTGGAATCATTGGGTCATAAGGCAGTTATATTCTTAGTTTCTTGAGGAAATTCCATACTGTCTTCCATAGTGGCTACACCAGTCTGTATTCCCCCTAGCAGTGCACCAGGGTTCCCTGTTCTCCATATCCTTGTCAGCACTTGTTTGTTGATGATGGCGATTCTGATGGGTGTGAGGTGGCATCTCACTGTAGTTTTAACTTGCATCTTTCTGATGGCTAGTGATGTTGAGCATTCTTTCATGGGCCTGTGGGCCCTTTTAATGTCTTCCTTGGAGAAGTGTCTGTTCAGGTCCTTTGCCCATTCTTTAATGGGATTGTTTGTCTCCCTGGTGTTGAGTCATATTAGCTCTTTATATATTTTGGAGATCAAACTCTTGTCTAAGGTGTCATTGAAAAATAAGCTTTCCCACATGGTTGGTTGCCTTTTTATTTTGTTGATCTTTTCTTCAGAGCAGAAACTTTTCAGTTTGATATTGTCCTATTTGTTTATTTCTCCCTTTATTTCCCTTGACTTGAAAGATACTTCAGTGAAAATTTTGCTGTGTGGGATATCTGCAACATTTTTTTGCTTATGATTTCCTCTAGGGCTTTTATGATGGCTCTGCTGATGTTTAAATATTTTATTCATCTTGAGTTTACTCTGGTGTATGGTATAAGTTGGTGGTCTAGATTCATTTTTTTTTAATATATGTTTTTTTTAAGTTTATTATTGTTGTATTACATCCATCCCCTTTTTGCTCCCCTCTGTCCCCCTCCCCACCCACCCGTTCCCCTCAAAGTCAATCCCACCTATTGTCCATGTCCATGGTTCCTTTATACTAGGTTCTTATCTAAACTGCTCCCCTTCCTTGACTCTTCCTCCCCCCTCCCCTGATTCCCCTTCCCCCTGACCACTTAAGGCCTATTCACTGTATTCCTATATTTGGTTCTGTTTTGCTTGTTGTTAGTTTTGTTCATTATTGTCCTGTAATGGGTGAGATCATATGGTATTTGTCCTTCACTGACTGGCTTATTTCACTAAGTATAATACTCTCCAGTTCCATCCATGTTGTTGCAAAGGGTACAAGTTCCTTCTTTCTTTCTGCTGTATAGTATTCCATTGTGTAAATGTACCAGTGTTTTTTGATCCAATCATCCATTGATGGGCACTTACGCTGTCTCTAGCACTTGGCTATTGTAAATTGTGCTGCTACGAACATGGTGTACATAGGTTGTTCTGAATTGGTGTTTCAGGATTCTTTGGGTATAGCCTAAGTAGTGGAATTGCTGGATCAAAAGGCAATTCCATTTTTAGTTTTTTAAGGAAACCCCATACTGTTTTCCACAGTGGCTGCACCAGTCTGCATTTCCATCAACAGTGCATGAGGGTTCCCTTTGCCCCACATCCTCGTCAACATTTGTTGTTTGTTGATTTGTTGATGATTGCCATTCTGACAGGTGTGAGATGGGAACATATTGTGGTTTTAATATGCATCTCTCTGATGACTAGTGATATTGAGCATTCTTTCATATGCCTCTGGGCCCTTCATATATGTTCCTCAGTGAGTTGTCTGTTCAGGTACTTTGCCCATTTTTGAATTGGGCTGTCTGTCTCCCTGGTGTTGAGTCGCATTAGTTCATTATGTATTTTGGAGATCAGACCCCTGTCTGAGGTATCATTGGCAATTATGTTTTCCCATACAGTTGGTTCCCTTTGAATTTTGCTGATATTTTCTTTAGCTGAACAGAAACTTTTCAATTTGATATAGTCCCTTTTGTTGATTCATTCTTTGATTTCCTTTGCCCTCGGTGAAATATCAGTAAACATATTTCTGCATAGGATATCCAAAAGTTTACTGTCTGTGTTTTTCTCCAGGATCTTTATGGTGGCACTGCTTATGTTTAAATCCTTTATCCATCTTGAGTTTATTCTGGTGTATGGAGTAAGTTGGCGGTCTAGTTTTATTTTTTTGCATGTTGCTGTCCAGTTCTCTGGACACCATTTGTTGAAGAGACTGTTTTTACTCCATTTTGTGTTCCTTCCCCCTTTGTCAAATATTAGTTGACCATAGAGTCCTGAGTTAATTTCTGGGCTCTCTATTCTGTTCCATTGATCTATATGTCTACTCTTATGCCAGTACCAGACAGTTTTGATGACAGTAGCCTTGTAGTATTGTTTGAAGTCCGGTATTGTGATTCCTCCTACCTTGTTCTTTTTTCTCAAGATTGCTGTGGCTATTCGTGGGCGTTTTTGGCTCCATATAAAATTTTGAAGTATTTTTTCTATTTCTGTGAAGTCTGTCATTGGTATTTAAATTGGGATTGCATTCAATATGTAGATTGCTTTGGGTAGTATGTACATTTTAATGATGTTAATTCTTCCCATCCACGAAGATGGTATATGCTCCATTTATTTGTATCTTCCTTGATTTCTTTCTTCATTGTTCTGTAGTTTTCTGAGTATAGTTCTTTTACCTCCTTAGTTAAGCTGATTCCTAGGTACTTTATTTTTCTTGTTGCTATGGTAAATGGGATTTGTTTTTTCACTTCTATTTCTATTGTTTCATTATTGGTATACAAAAATGCTTTTGATTTCTGGATATTGACTTTATACCCAGCTATTTTTCAAAATTTGCTTATAAGGTTGAGTAAATTTTTGGTGGAGCTTATTGGGTTTTGTATGTGCACTATCATATCATCTAAAAATAATGACAGTTTGATTCCCTCTTTTCCAATTTGGATACTTTGATTCTTTTTTCTTCTATGATGGCTATGGCTAGAACTTCCAAGACAATGTTGAATAGAAGTGGAGAAAGTGGGCAGCCTTGTCTTGTTCCTGAACTTAGGGGGAAAGTTTTAATTTTTGCCCATTGAGTGTGATGTTGGCTTCAGGTTTCTCATATATGGCCTTTATGATGTTGAGGTATGCTCCCTCTATTCCCATTTTGCTGAGGGTTTTTATCATAAATGGCTGCTGTACTTTATCAAGTGCTTTTTCAGCATCTATTGATATGATCATATATTTTTTTGTCTTTTAATTTGTTAATGTGGTGTATTATATTTATTGATTTGTGAATGTTGTATCATCCTTGTATCCCTGGGATCAAACCCACATGATCATGGTGTATGATCTTTGTAATGTACTGCTGAATCCAGTTGGCCAATATTTTGTTGAGAATTTTAGCATCTATGTTCATCAGAGATATTGGCCTGTAGCTTTCTTTCTTAGTTGTGTCTTGCCCCGGTTTTGAGATTAGAATAATTTTGGCCTCATAGAAAGAGTTTGGGAGCCTTCCCTCTTCCTGTATTTTTTTGGTATAGGTTGAGAAGGATAGGAGTAAGTTCTTCTTTAAATGTTTGGTAAAATTCACCTGTGTATCCATCTGGTCCGGGGCTTTTGTGCTTTGGGAGATTTTGGATCACTTCTTTAATTTCACTAGTTGTTATTGGCCTATTCAGGCTTTCTGCTTCTTCTGGGTTCTGTTTTGGTATATTATACATTTTCAGAAATATATCCATTTCATCCTGGTTGTCATATTTTGTTGTCATATAGTTTTTTCTGGTAATTTCTTACAATCTTTTGTATTTCTGAGGTATCAGTTGTGATTTCTTCTCTGTCAGTTCTGATTCTGTTTATTTGGGTCCTCTCTCTCTTTTTCTTGATGAGTCTGGATAAGGGCTTGTCAATATTGTTTATTTTTTCAAAGAACCAGCTTCTGCACCTGTTGATTCTTCAAGTTGTAGTTTGAATTTCTGAGTTATTTAGTTCTGCTCTGATCTTGATGATTTCCTTCCTTCTACTTACTCTGGGCTTTGTTTGTTGTTGCTCCTCTAGTTCTTGCAGCTTTATGGTTAGGTTGTCTTTATAAACTTCTTGTGACCTTTTTAGGAAGGCCTCTATTGCTATAAATTTCCCTCTGAGCACTGCCTTTGCTGTATCCCATAGGTTTTGGGCTGTTGTGTGTTCATTGTCATTTGTTTCCAAAAACTTTTTTATTTCATCTTTGATCTCATTGTTAACGCATTCATTGCTTAAAAGCATGTTATTCAGTCTCCATGAGTTAGAGAATTTTTGTTTTTTTTCCCTTGAGATTGGGTTCTAGTTTCAAGCCACTGTGATCTGAGAAGATGCTTTGTATGATTTCAATTTTCCTGTATTTGTGGAGACATGTTTTGTGACATACCATGTGGTCTATTAGAGAATGATCCATGTGCATTTGAAAAGAATGTGTATTTTGCTTCTTTGGAGTAAAAGACTCTGTATACATCAGTTAGGTCCATTTCCTCTAGAGTATAGTTCAATGCCACAACGTGTTTGGGGATTTTTTGTTTGGAAGACCTGTCCATTGTTGATATTGGGGTATTAAAATCCCTTGCTATTAGTGTGTTGCTGTCTATATCTTTCTTAAATTCCTCCAAGATTATCCTTATATATTTCAGAGCTCCCATGTTGGGTGCGTATATGTTTATCAGAGTTATTTCTTCTTGATGGATTGTTCCCTTAAGTATTATGAAATGTCCATCTTTGTCCCTTTTTATGGCCTTAATTGTATAATCTATTTTTCATGTCCATTTGCTTGGTATATAGTTTTCCATCCTTTCACTCTCAATCTGTGTCGATCTTTTGTTCTGAGGTGGGTCTCTTGAAGACAGCATATATGTGGGTCATGTTGGCTTCTCCATTCGGCTACCCTATGTCTTTTGATTGGTGCATTTAATCCATTTACATTTAACGTTATTATTGATTGATACTTATTCTTTGCCATTTTCTCCCTTTGTGTCTGTATTCCTCTTTGGCTTTCTCTGTTTCTTTCTTTTCTTTCTTTTTTTCTTTTTAAAGCAGGCCCTTTAGCATTTCTTGCAATGCTGGTTTGGTAGAGATGTATTCTTTTAGTCTTTTTTTGTCTGGGAAGCTCCTTATTTCTCCTTCTGTCTTGAATGAGAGCCTTGCTGGGTAGAGTATTCTTGGTTGCAGGCCTTTGTTTACCATGACTTGAAATACTTTTGTCCATTCCCTTCTGGCTTGAATAGTTTCTGTTGAATAATCATTTGATAGCCTTATTGGAGCCCCTTTGTATGTTATTTGTCTTTTCTCTCTTGATGCTTTTAGGATTCTCTCTTTGTCTTTGAAATTAGCCATTTTAATAATAATGTGCCTTGGTGTTGGTCTGTTTGGGTTGATCTTCATTGGGACCCTCTATGTTTCCTGAACTTGATTAATGTTTTCTCTCAGCATGTTAGGGAAATTTTCTATCATGACTTTTTTGAAAAGGTTTTCCGTTTTTTGTTTCTCTTCTCCTTCTGGTATCCCTATGATATGGATGTTGTTACATTTCATGTTGTCCTGCAGCTCTCTTAAACCCTCTTCAATCTTATTCAGCCTTTTTTTATTCCCTTGTATTGTCTTGGAGTATTTGTCTACATTTTCCTCCAACTCACTGATCTGGTCCTCTGCTTTGTCTCGCCTACTGTTGATTCCTTCTACTGTATTCTTCAATTCAGAAATTGTATTCTTCATTTCCTCCTGGCACTTATTGATAGTTTCTATACCCTTTTTGATGCTGTTGTAGCTCTCAGTAAGGTCCTTGTAACTTCCCTGGAGTTTTTTATAGTTTTCTTTGAGCTGGCTAAGCTCATTGAGCTTCTCTATCATCATTCTTTTGAATTCTTTATCTGATATTTTGTGTGCCTCTATTTCATTTGGTGGTCTTTCTAAGGATTCTTCCTTTCCTTTTGGTGATGGACTGATTCTTTCCCCCCCCCCCCCCATTTTGGGTGTCTGTTTTTGCCTGCCTTTTGTTTTTTTGTTTTTTTTTGTTTTTTTTGTTTTTCTTTGGATTAATCTGCTTTGCTTCCTTGCCTTAGTTGAGCACCCTTCTGTGTTAGGAGATTTGTGGAGTTCAGTGTTGCAGTCTCCCCGATTTTCTCCACTTATTTTTCTTGGTGTGGCCTTTATTTGAGCTATCTGGTTGTATTCTGGATTGGTCGTGTATGTTGCTTCTTTTCTTCCAGTCAAGACACTCCTTCTATCCTTTCTCACAGAAATGAGGAGAGGAAGAATCAGAAAGCCTCAAGTATGAGTGAACAGTGAAACCCTATGTATATAGTTGCCACATCTGCCTCCCTATTCACCCTTAGTGGTCCCTGATTGGTCCAGATGGAGCCAGGACCTGTGGGCTTTTAGCAGGAAAAAAAGAAAAACAATAAAAACAAAAAGAAAAAAGATAATAATAAGAAGAATGGGTTTAGATGGCTGTTCACCCTTAATAATCCCTGATTGGTCCAGATGGAGCCAGGACTTGAGGGCTTTTAGCAGGAAAAAAAAAAAAAAAAGAAAAAGAAAAAGGAAGAAAGAAAAGAATAAAGATAGGGTTTAGGTGGCTGGGGGAGGGGAGGAATACTTAGATTGAGGATTGGGAATGCGTTGTAGCCAGAGAGTGAGTAGACTTTAAATGAAGAGTAGGGGGAGGGTCTTGGGTATTTAGGTGGATTGAGATAGGGGGAGGATTAAAAATATGTGAGAAGTAACTTTTGAAAAGGATATGTTAGGGATTAATAGTTCATGTAGCTCACGGTGTAACTCAGATGCATGAGATTAGCAGCAATCCATTTCCTGAGGCTGCCTCTTTTTCTTGTTCAGGTCTCTGCAGTCTACAGTCTAGCTGGTCTTGGCATGGCAGAGCCTATGATTGTCACAGTCAGGGCTGATTCTGAGTGTCAGCCCCCAGGTAGGCTTGGCCTCCAGTAGCCTAGCTGGGTTTTAGGGCTGCCGGTGTTCTGGGGCCCTCAGGGTGCCCCTCCAGCTCCTGGAGGAGGTTCCTGCCTGTGGTGTGCACCTGGCACCCCTGAAGGGCAGCCTGCAACCTCACCTGTTCCTGTGATGACTGGCCCTGCCCCCAGCTTCCGGAGGAGGCAGCCTTTGTCTGCCAACAGTGCCCAGGGTCTGCCAACACTGCCCAGATCCCCCAGCGAGGGCTGATCCTCCAAGCATACCAGCTCTCTGAAGAGTCCTTTATGCCGCCTATGTGATGCGCCTCTCCCTGCGCATCTGCAGTGGGGCCTTTGTGGCCGGCAATCGGTGAGTCAGTTGCCCCAGCCACAAGTTCCAGGCTCGCAGTTTGGAGTTTCCTCAGGAGCCTGGGGACCTTTAGCCTGAGGGCCTGTGTGGGTTTGTGGGCCTGGGCCTCCCCCCTCACAGGAGCTTCAAGCTGCTCTTTCCCCGGTGGTGCAGCAGCACTGTTTTCGGCCCTCTTGCTGCCCTGGCCAATGCACTTCCCTGTTCCCCCACTCCTGCTCCCCGAAGGACTCTTCTCCTCAGCCTCTGACCCAGTGAGGAGCTTCCTCTACCTGTTGCCGGAGCAAGGCTCTCACAAAGCCTCTCCCCTGCAGGAGTTCAATTCCTCATCCCCTCTGGTGTTGGCCCTCACTGTCCCCACTTCACTGTTCAGATTTCTCGTTGCCAGGGAGCCTGGAGCTGGCTTCAGTTGGAGACGCCCCTCTGGGTAGAGCCGCCACTGCCCAGAGCCAACCTGGGCCCGCTGGCCAGTTTGGAAATGTCTCACCTGCTCTCCTGTAGGTCTCTGCTGCCTCTGGGCTGTGCTCCCCTGAGTCCAGATGCTGACCTGCTCCAATTCTTAAGGACCTGAAGACTTCTTGCTCTCTCTACCCTATCCTCCAGCTGCTCTGGCACTCGAGAGCACCATCAGCACTACTCTCTACTCTGTCGCCATCTTTGATCCTCTAGTTTCATTTTTTTGCATGTGCCTGTCTAGTTCTCCCAACACCACTTGTTGGAGAGGCTATTTGCACTCCATTTTATATTCCTTCCCCCTTTGTCAAACATTAGTTGCCCATAGCGTCTTGAGTTTAATTCTGAGCTCTCTTTTCTGTTCCATTGATCTGTTTGTCTGTTCTTGTGCCTGGACCAAACTGTTTCAATTAGTATGGTTTAATAATGTAATTTGATATCTGATATTATGAGTCCTCCTACTTTGTTCTTTCTCGTGATTGCTGTAGCTATCCAGGGTTGTTTTTGATTCCATAAGAATTTTTAAAATGTTTGTTCTAATTCTGTGAAATATAATGTTGGTATTTTAAGAGAGATTGTGTAGAATCTGTAGATGGCTTTGGGTAGTATGGACATTTTAATGATGTTAATTCTTCCTATCCATTAACATAATATATGCTTCCATTTATTAGTATCTTCCTTAATTTCTTTCTTCAGTGTTTCATAGTTTTCTGAGTAAAAGCCCTTTACTTCCTTGGTTAAGTTTATTCCTAAATACTTTATTTTTCTTGTTGCTATGGTAAATGGGATTTTTTTTCTAGCTTCTATCTCTGATGTTTCATTATTGGTGAATAAAAATGCCTTCAGTTTCTGGATATTGACTTAGTATCCAGCTATTTTGCCAAATTCAGTTATTGGGTGGAGTAGTTTTTAATGGAATCTATAGGATTTTCTATGTCATCTGCAAATAATGACAGTTTTACTTTCTACTTTTCAATTTGTATACCTTTGATTGCTTTTTATTGTCTGATTGCTGTGGCTAGAACTTCCAAGACTATGCTGAACAGAAGTGGAGGGACTGGACACCTTTGCCTTGTTTGTGATCTTAAGGGAAAAACTTTCAGTTTTTGCCCATTGAGTATGGTTTTAGCTGCAGGTTTCTTGTATATGGCCTTTATTATATTGATATATGCTCCCTCTATTCCCATCTTGCGGAGAGTTTTTTATCATAAAAGTGTGCTGTACTTTATCAAATGCTTTTTGGGCATCTATTGATATGATCATATGATTTTGTCTTTCAGTTTGTTTATGTGGTGTATTACATTTATTGATTTGTGAACATTGAACCATCCTTGCATTTCTGAGATGAATCCCACTTGGTCATAGTGTATACTTTTTAAAATATATTGCTGGATCTAGTTTACCAATATTTTGTTGAGAATTTTCACATCTAGGTTCATCAGCAATATTGCCCTATGGTTTCTTTTCTTTGTTGTGTCTTGACCTAGTTTTGGGATTAGAATAATACTGGCCTCATAAAAAGATTTTTGGAGTATTCCCTCTTCTTGAATTTTTTGAATCATTTGAGGAGGATCGGAGTTAGTTCTTTCCCAAATGTTTGGTCAATTCACCTCTTTAGCCATCTGGTCCAGGGCTCTTGTGTGCTGGGAGGTTTTGATTGCTTCTTCAATTTCACTAGTTGTTATTGTCCCATTCAGGCTTTCTTCTTCTTGATTGAGTTTTGATAGGTTATACATTTCCAGAAATTTGTCAATTTCACCCAGGTTGTCAACTTTCTTGTCATATATAGTTGTATGTAGTAATTTCTTACAATCCTTTTTATTTCTGTGGTATCAGTTGTGACTTCTCCTCTGTAGTTTCTGATTTTGTTTATTTGGGTTCTCTCTCTTTTTTTCTTGATGAGTTTAGTTAATAGTTTGTCAATTTTGTTTATCTTTTCAAAAAACCAGCTCCTGGATTTGAATTGTGCTTTTAGTCTCTATTTTTAAAAATTCTGGCCCTGGCTGATAGCACAGTGGATAAGCTGCTGGCCTGCAAACTCAAAGGTCGCTGGTTCGATTCCCCAGCCAGGTCACATAACCAGGTTGCAAGCCAGATCTCCAGCCAGGTTGGTGGCTGGAGGCAGGTGAAAGGCAACCATACATTGATGTTTCTCCCTCTCTCTCTAAAAATAATAAATACAATCTTAAAAATTTTTTTTAATTTGCTCTGATCTTGATAATTTCCTTTCTTCCACTTGCTCTGGGCTTTGCTTGTTGTTGCTGCTCTAGTTCTTGAAGCTTAATGGAGGTTGTTTGTATGAGTTTCTTCTAGCCTTTTTACGTAGACCTTTATTGCTATGAATTTCCCCCTGATGATTGCCTTTGCTGTGTCCATAGATTTTGAGATGTTTTTGTTCATTTTCACTTGTTTCCAGAAACATTTTTAGTTTTTCCTTGATCTCATGGTTAACACACTCATTACTTAATAGCAAGCTCTTCAGTCTCTTTGAATTTGTATGTTTTTAAGTGTTTTCTTTGAGGTTGGTTTATAGTTTCAAGCTACTGTGACTTAAGAAGAAGCTTAATATAATTTCTATTTCCTTGAATTTGTTGAGGCTTGTTTTGTGTCCTACCATGTGATCTCTCTTTGAGAACATTTCATGTGCATTTGAAAAGAATATATATTTTGCTTCCTTGGGTGGAAGATTCAGTCCTTTTTCTGTGAGAGGCCAATCTGTGTAAAAGGCTCAGCTCTTCCCTGCTTGGCATAGACAGTAGCTCTGTCTAGGCACCAAGGCTGGACAGGGTCCTGAACACCCCTTGTTACACGTGTCTATACTCTCTCTTCTCTGCTGATTTCAGCAGATCAGGGTCCAAGGAACCAATGTAGCTTATAGTGTCTGGTAAAGGGCCCTTTCAGGTTTTTTTCTTTTCTCCTGCAGAAATATTCCCATTATAGGACTCCTGAGCCTAGCATCACTGATTCTGTAATCTCATATGTTAGGTCACTGGTCTGTGAGGGGACCTGCCTGGCCATAGCAAATCTCAGGCATTCAGCTCCTAGCTGTCAAGTCCCCAGTATTCTTCCCTTTCACTGGAAACTCTGCCCAAGTTCTCCACTTTGTGCAGTCTCCTGTTCACCAGCCATGCTGGGTTGGACCCCACAGTTCCTTCAGCATTAGTCTATCCCTTTGAGTTTTTGTATGCAGAGCTGCTATCATACATGCATTCAATCACTGGGTTCTTGCTGAGTCTCAAGCCTTGCCTGCCTCAGCTTCTCTCCAGTTCCATCCATGCTATCACAAATGGTAGGAGTTCTCTCTTTCTGCTGCATGGAACTCCATTGTGTAAATGTACCAAAGTTTTTTGATCCATTCATCCACTGAAAGGCACCTTAGGTTGTTTCCAGCCCTTGGCTATTGTAAATAGCACTGCTATAAACATAGGGGTGCATAGGTTCTTCTGAATTGGTGTTTCAGAATTCTTTGGGTATAATCCTAGCAGTGGAATCTCTGGGTCATAAGGCAGTTCTACTTTTAGTGTTTTGAGGAAATTCCATACTGTCTTCCATAGTGGCTGCACCAGTCTGCATTCCCACCAGCAATGCACCAGGGTTCCCTTTTTGTCCATATCCTCACCAGCACTTGTTGTTTGTTCATTTGTTGATGATGGCCATTCATGATAAAAACTTCCAGCAACATAGGAAGAATAAGGAACTTCTTCAACCTGATAAAGGATATTTATGAAAAACCTAGAGCTGACCTTGGGGAAGGCAGAAGTAGGAAAAGCACAAATATTAAAAGAAAAAAGATATTGTGCTGGATTTTAAAAATAGAAAAAAATTGCTCTTTGAAATATACTATTTTTAAAAAGACTATTTTTAGAAAGAGGATAATGGAAAGAGAAAAAGAGGAAGAAAAACATCAATATGTGAGAGAAACATTGATCATTTACCACTTGCATGTTCTCTATCAGTAATTTGACCCACAACCCAGGCACATGCTGTGACTGGGTATTGAATTGACAACCTTTTGGTCTGTAAGACAATGCCCAATTCACTGAGCTACCCCTGTCAGGGCTGAAATGCACTATTAAGTAAACAAATTTAAAAAGCCAGCCAAAATGGGTGAAAGCATTCACTATATACAAAATATGTACATCCAAGATGTATAAATAATTTTATAACTCAATAATAGAAAAATAAACAACTCAGAAATGGGTAAAACACTTGAAAATAAAAGATGGTATACAAGTGATCAATAAACATGAAAATATGCTCAACATCTTTAGTAATCAGGGAAATGCAAATTAAAATTACAATGAAATACCACTATACAGTCATTAAAGTGGCTAAAATAAAAAAGATTGACAACATAACGGGTTGACAAGGATATAGTACAACTTAAAATTTTATACATTTCTGGTGGAAATGGAAAAATGATCCATTAGCTTTGGAAAACAATCTGGAAGTGAATATAAACTGACTGTTTGTGCCCCCCAAATTTCATATATTGAAACCTAATCCCCAATCTGATAGTATTTTGGAGTGGAACCTTTGGAAAGTGAGTAGGTCATAAGACTGAAGCCCTCATAAATGGATTAGTACACTTATTAAAGAGCCCCCAGAGAGCTCCCTTGCTCCTTCTGCCACATGAGGACACAGTGAGAAGACAGCTGTCTAAGAAACAGGAACTGGGCTTTTAATACTACTGAGAATCCGCAGGTGTCTTCATCTTGGAATCATCAACTTTCAGAACTGTGAGGAATAAATTTCTGTTGTTTATAAGCCCTCCAGGCAATTATATTCTACTATAAAAGTCTGAGTGTACTAAGAGAGCTGTTTCTTAAAAATTTACCTTGCATCTGTCATACTACTTAGCAATTCTACTCAAAGGTATATATCAAAGAGAAATGAAAACATAATTCCATATAAAAAACTCATGAATGTCCATAGCAGCAATATTTCAATAGCAAACACTGGATGGTAGAGATAAGCAAGGAACAAATGTCTTTCAACAGGGAACTGAATTTAAAAAATGCACTATAATTGTATAATGAAATAATATGTACTCAGTGATAAAAAGGCATGAATCACTAATACCTATCACACATTATATTCAGTTAAAAAAGCCAGACACAAAAAGCACATACTTTATTACTCAATTATATAAAATAAAAATTAATCTATAGTAATAATAATAGATCAGTGATTTTCTGAGGTCAGGGTTTGAGAAAGGGATAGAAGAACCTTATGGGTTCATGAAATTATTCTAGGTACTTATGTGATGGTGATTTAATTGGTGTATACAATAGTCGATATTCATTTATTTTAGATGCAGGTAACCATATATAAATTATTCCTCAATAAAGTTGATCAAGAAAAAAATACCATCACATTTAAATCAACTATCCTTCTCTGCTAAGCCTTGTTGGTGGGCTGGTATCTTTAGTTGTTATACTTCTTGTAGAAAAGGCTTTGCCAATTTCTACAGAGCCATCTGTTAAAGGGTTGCCATTATTATGATTTCGAGAGATTTAATTTACTTGCTAAAGGTAACACAAAAGGACAATTCCTCAAGAGACCTCCTCTGAACTGTATTTGGTTTATACTACCATTTCTGCTACCAAATGTGAGGATGTTTCTCCCCATAATAAATAATTCTCCAATTCTCTAGACATCAACTTGATGTCCTCCAATTCAATTCAATTCTGATAATAACTACCATTAGCATAGACATCACAAGGTAAGATTTCAGTTGCACAAGACTACCCCCACTTCAGACACCAGACATAAATCTGGGCCATCCATACTTCTTTTGACTGGCTATAAAATCAGGGGTTCCCACAGTCCCATCCTCAGGTTGGTAATTTGTTAGAATAGCCAATGGAACTCAGAAGAGCAGTTTACTTCATATTACTGTTTTTTAAATAAAGGATTCAACTCAGGAACAGTCAGAGGCACATATAGGGCAAGATATGGGGGTAAAGGGCACAGAGCTTCCATGCCCTGTTGAGTCACAGCACCCTTCCAGCACCAACATTGAAGTTTTCTGAAATCTATCTTTTAGGGTTTTTACAAAATTTTAATTACATAGGCATAGTTGATTAACTAATTGGCCCTTTTTACTGAACTCAGTCTTCAGCCTCTGATCCTTAGAAGTCAGGGATGGGGGAATGGTGGGGGTGGGCTTAAAAGTTACCACTTTCCTGAAGCTTACTTGGGCCAGCCAGTTGCCTCATTAGCATAAACACAGAAAGGGTTGAAAACCATTCATTATGAATAACGAAAGATTCTCCTTTCAGCCTATCACTCAAGAAATTATAAGGTTTTTAAGGTGCTGGATGGGTGTTGTTACTGAAGAGGTCATGGAAGCTCTGTGTCCCTTCCCCTCATACTTTGCCCTATGCATCTCTGACTGTTCCTGACTTGAATCCTTTATAGCCAGTAATAAGAAGTGAACTGCTCTCCTGTGGTAAGAAACAATGACAAAAATACAGACATGGTGCGGTAAAACTACATTTACAGTTGTATCAACTTTCCTTCACCCTGTGTATGTATCTGTGTGTGTATATATATATATGTATATATGTAGTGCAGTATGTGTGTGTGTGTGTATGTGTGTGTATGCATGAATGTATACACAGGGTACATGCAATAAAGAGGCAAAATCTTAGTAAAATAAACAACATACCACAAAAATGTTATATTTTGAAATAAATTTATTTTTATATGTAAACACATAAACATAGTCATTATTTTTTAATTGTTCAAAAAAGTCTCCATTTGCTGCAATAATAGACTCAATTCAACTTCAGAATCTTGAGCACACTTTCATTAACTTTAGCCATGTACATTATAATGTTTTCAGTCTTAGCTTTAACAGGCTCTTTACTGGAATGAGGTTGTTTATTAACTTCTCTCTCACAAATGCTCCATACATAATAGTCTAAAGGATTTGCATCTGCTGAACTAGGTGGCCAGATTTCCTTGGACCAGAATTCAGGAACATTGACGCTGAGAAATTCTTGCACCTTTTTGGCATTATGTGCTGGTGCACCATCATAATGGAAGATAAAATGATGTCCATTTGCAACTTGTTTCATCCACGGTACAACTACTTGTCTCAAAATGTTGAGGTAAATTAAACATCAGCAGTCACCTTCAAGCCTTGTGGGAAAAAATGCAGGGCCATGATATCTCCTGCATTGCTGACAACACCCAACACCATCACTGTAACAGGAAATTTCACTTTCATGACAACTGGGACTTCATTCATTAAGATTCTCACAGAGCCACCTGTTGTTTCTTCTGTTGACTATTTGGTCCTACTGAAAATTCTTTGCATTGGAGAAGAAAATCAGAGTTTTTTTTTTTTTTTTTCCCTTCGGGATTTTTCAATGTTGTTAGCAGTTTCCTTGCTTTTTCAAAGTGCCTTTCCCTTATCTGCTGTGTCCTAAACTGGCCTCTTCTAAGAACATGCAATCTGTATCTGATATTTTCAGCAATAATCTTGTGAACCATTGCATCTGACATCTGCAGTTCTCTTGCTATGGAGCGCGTTGACTTTCCTGGATCTTCATTGATAATCTCCTGGATTCTGTGCATAATGTCTGGACTTGTGTGATTCTTGTATACCTTATGCATTTTCCTTGTTGGTGTGGAGACATGAGGATCAGCATTATACACCTTCTTCATGTTATAAACTGTACATAAAGGGATGTTATTGAAGTCTGCAATTTCCTTGGCAGGTCTCCCTGAATTCAGCCCAGAAATTATGGTTGCTCTAACATCGTATTCCTTTGACATGATGATTGCTCTCAGAATTTAATACTTTATATCTGAAACCATGGTGTTAAATCATAACCTTAGAAACATAGTTTTTCAAAATTAATAAGAAGCATGTGAAGTAAGGAGATGCAAAGTTATTGCCAATAGATTGAGCACACCCTGTGTATGTGCGTATGGAGATACATATATATATGTATATATATATGTAAGACTATTATATATATATAATAACATCATACCTCCACACTGAATGAAAAGGGCAAATACACTGAATGAAAAGGGCAAATCTAAGGTGGTTTTCCATTAGTGCTGTGGACTTACTGAGACTTAGCATTGAAAATACATTCACATTATTGTGATTTAAAATAAGTCCAAAGGAAATCTTTTATAACTACAATAACATGCACAGCCCTGTAATTTGAAAGGTAAAAATTGTTTTTTATATAGTCAACATGAATTGTGTCTATATGCGGTCTTTTTAATTAGATGTATGACTTGAACTTCTGAAACTGCTATGGCATCTTCCAGAAAGGGCACCTTGGCACCTAGTGTCAGGACTTGCCTGAATGACTTTCCCAGTTCTATGGAACAGACTGGATAACTACTTATAATCTGGAGAGCTATGCAAAAGTTTTTTGCTTGTGGAAATAACATGCAAATCATTGAGTCTCAATGGAATTTCCTGAGTTTTTTCTGAGTATGAGAGTCAAACTTCCAGGCTCCACCTGAATACATTTAGACCTGCTTTTTCAGGCTCCTGGGGGAGCATCTGGCTCCTCATCTTGGATTAACTCTTTGAAATGTGAATGCAACTGCAAAAGTGCAACCCTAGGGCTTCTCAGACTCATGAGAAGGTTGCTCTGAGGTCAAGCCAAAGGTAAAATTGGACAAAAATCTCATTGAGTTGGGATACTACCACTAAGTTTTTCTGGATTCATATTGAGTTCATTAGTCACAATTTTCTATTAAGCAGCCAAGATTTTTCTTAAAACATGGCTTCATTTTGCTTAAATAAAAGACCAAGCCAGGGCACATAACCAGGTTGCAAACTAGGTCTCCAGTCAGGTCTGTGGCTGGAGGCAGGTGAAACTCAACCATACATTGATGTCTCTCTCCCTCTCTGCCTCTCTCCCTTCCCCTCTTTCTAAAAAAATAATGAAATAAAATCTTTAAAAAAAAAAAAAGACCAGTATTATACTAGTTTTATAAAAGATGGTTGATACATAAACAGAAAAATCTTTGATCCTATTTCCTTGAATTTTACCTTTTGCTTGTTTGATTTTTTTATTTGTCTTAGTATAGAAAACAAAAGCAAATAGGTGTTTAGTTTTCTGGGACTCTAAGACCTGTTATTCTCAAAGGTCTTCATTTTCTATAGAGATTTTACTTCACCTCTTTAATGTATCTCATTAACTGCCACTTTGTAGAAATTCAGTTTATGTTCTGAGCTTGCCACATGAATTAGTGATAAACAGATCCCTGTAACTTCATAGAAATGTTGAAATAAGTAGATAGGAACATTGAGAGTGCATCATATAGGCTAGAATTTTGGGGGGAGGGAGTTCAGTGAGATGATATATGGAAAGTATAGCCAGCAGGGTCCAATCAGGAAAGTGAAACCACAAGTAGGTTAAACAGTGGTTTCTCTTTCCTGATTGGACCCCACCAGTATTTTGGGAATCTAATGATCAAAATAAACAAACAAAATAGAAACCGACTCACAGATACAGAGAATAGACCGACAGCTATTAGAAGTGAGGGATGTTCCAAGGCTGGGTAAAAAAGGTGAAGAGATTAAGCTAAAAAAAAAAAAAAAAAAAAAAAAAAGCAAAACACCTTCATAGACACAGATAACGGTATAGCATTGTGGTGATTACCAGAGGGACAGGATAGGGTGGAAGACAGAGGTAGAAAAGGTAAAGGAGGAATTGATGATGGAAAAAGAGTTGACTTTGGGTGGTGAACACATAGTACAATATATAAATGATTTATACAACTGGCACACTTGAAACCTATAAATTTTATTAACAAAATCACCCCCCAAAACTCAATGAACATTAAAAAACTATTAACTATAATAAATAAATAGCTATAAGATATAAGGAAATCTCTATGGTAACCTAGGGCTGAGGGATAGCCTGCAAAGAAGGAAAAACTTAGAAGAGGTTTAGATCTTACTGGAGAGGGTGTGGATGAGCTACTGTACAGCAGAGAAGCAGGCTGGTTTAGCTAGACTGGAGCAGGTTTGGAGTCACTGGGTAAACAACAGACCACCCTCCATGGCACAGGCCAGGAGCAATCAGTGGAACACCAAACAGGCAATAGGATCCTGGTCTCAGGAGGGGGCAAACGGGATCAGATTGCATAATTGGGGTTTACAGATGGAGGGCTATTCAGGTGGACCCCTGGACTACAGGCATGCTGCACATGGGCCATGCTGGGGCTTTTCCTCCATGTACCACCAGGCTAAAGAGGATCCACCAGAAGTTCTCACTTTCACATGGCTGCCTCCTCCCAAACGATGCTCAATTTGCAGAAAGCTCCTTTCTCCTACAATATTCCTCTGCTGAGAGAGCCTGACATGAAGCTCATGTTAAAGGAGAAATAGTTGTGTGAATTTTATTGTTCATTATAGAACCCATATTGAAGGCTGAATTCAGAGATGAGAGGCAATAAATTGATAATGACACAGAGTTAAGCAAAAGACTAGCACGCAGTAGGTGCTCAGTGATTGAAAGCTATGAATATGCTACTTATTTAGAAAAGTAAAAGAATTTAAATTAATTGGAAAATTAGGCAACTGTGTTAATATTAATTGTAATGTTATTTATTGTACATTAGTTAACTAGACACAAAGTTAATAACCTGTGTGTAAAATATTTCTCATTTCTAATTCATGTTTCTGGTTTGTTTGTTTTTTCTCCAGGTATTATACAATATATTAATTGCCTTCACAAAGATGCATACATTTGAAAATATAGAGACTGTTGACATTTTGGCTGGATGTGCCCGATTCTTTATTGTGGGTGTTGGGGGAGTGTTTTTTGGCATTATTTTTGGATTCATTTCTGCATTTATCACACGTTTTACTCAGAATATCTCTACAATTGAACCACTCATTGTCTTCATGTTCAGCTATTTGTCTTACTTAGCTGCTGAGACCCTCTATCTCTCCGGCATTCTGGCGTGAGTAAAACTAATGATCAACTCTAGTAGCATAAAAGAGAATTTAGGACTACATCCTGTGGACCAGCATCCAGAAGAGTTTTGATGACTGATGCTAATTCTCAAAGGTGTAATAGGATTCATGTTTCTCAACCATTTGTAAAATGTGATTCAGGTCCTTTGCCAAACAAATGCTTTTCCCAGCATTTGTGTTTGTTTATTTTCCTGATTTGCCTGAGGAGAGCATAGCAATTAGAAGGTCATTTTAGAATGATCAGAAAAGCTACTGCAAAGAAAATGTGGGAGAACTTCAAGGTTAAAGTCTCATGTTAGTATTTTTTCTTTCTTTGAAAAATTCATTGTCTTAAAGTTGAGAGGAAACGTGTGAGGCACGGCCTCTGCTATTTCCTTTAGACTGTATTGTATCCCCAGAACTCTGCAGGGAGAATGAAACTAGGTAGGTGGGACAAGACTAGAAATCCATATTTCTTTTTTCTTAATGAAAATATTTTAAAATGTTTATTCTTATGCAGGCTTCTCAACTTGGCTTATTATAACTGGTTATGTTATTTTCTTTATGACATTATTCTCATGCCCAGCTATTCAGACAGAAATAGTTAATTTTATTGTGCAGAGATAACTATTATACTTATAATAGTGTAAAATGTAGACACTCATTATTTTTTTCCACCTTAAAAGTGATAAAGGCTACTAAAACAAGGGTCTAGACTAGAAACATTTTAAAGGGAAAATTGCTCATTAAATTATTGTAAGAAATAATGTCCAGACAGATAAAATGAAGGGCCTTGCTGCATTACTCCTAGTTAACTGTAATAGATTTATTTTCATTTAAAAGGCAGAGTGAAGTAGAGAGTAAGAGAGGGATCAACAAAGCTATTGACTAGGGAGGATGAGATAGAAACAGTTGAGCTTTCAGTTGTGAATGAACTACCTCCCATTTGGTTGTGGGAAAGCCTTGGTGCCCTTCTTTCCCACCATATTCAACTTCCCCATCACACTCACTCACCTTGCACAGGCCCATTGGGGAGTGGGGAGAAGGGGAAGAAAGAAAATCTGTGGGAAAGCTGCAGCCAGAGAGAAGGTGGAAAAGATGTTCTTTCTGGATTAAAACAGGATTTGTGCATCTGTGGCATCACCAATAGGGTGAGTTTTGTGGAAGGGGCAAAATCACATGCTTCTCTCTGAGACTTAGCTTCTTTTGCAGAATCACAGCTTGTGCAGTGACAATGAAAAAGTATGTAGAAGAAAATGTGTCCCAGACATCCTACACAACCATCAAGTATTTCATGAAGATGCTGAGCAGTGTCAGTGAGACACTGATCTTCATCTTCATGGGTGTGTCCACCATTGGGAAGAACCACGAGTGGAACTGGGCCTTTGTCTGCTTCACCTTGGCCTTTTGCCAGATCTGGAGAGCCATCAGTAAGAGATAGTGGGGCCCCCAAGGGTTCCTGCCTGCTGCTTTTTACATTTTGTCTTACTCTTTCCTGCAATGTACAAGCATAAGTAGTGAGGTGATGCTAACTAGTTTTACTGTAAGGGAGTATGGGCACCTTGTAGTGAACAGGAATGTTCTGTTTATTCTCTCAATTAGTTCAAAGTTATTAGTGGCTAATTAAGTTCTATTCCTCAGAAAGAAGTGTTATTTTTTTTAAATTGAAGAGAGAACTTTCACACCTACACATTTAAATATAAGTGAATTTCTCCCATACCCTTCACTTCTGGTGCTAGTTTGTCCCCTTTTGCACTTTAAGTCAGATATAGATTATAAACTGTGGGCATTTACACTTTTGTTACAAGAAAAGTGAGATGTTACAAATTGTACTTTAGAAAACAATATTCTAAATAATATAGGTGGTTTCAGTTGAGGGTTGAATGTGATGTATAAAAATCAAGGATCAGGAAGTGAATGTTTATTTTTAGGAAGTCCTTAGCTTTAATTAATAAAGACAGCTCTGAAACATAACTGCCATCACCCCCATAGAATATGCTTGATTTAAAAACTGAGACATCTCAATTAATGCCTGATGCTTTATCTTATGTTTTTGGAACTAAAAAAATATTCAGTACTGAACTACAATATATATGTAGCCTTTTGATTAGAAGCAATTATGTTTTTAACTGATTTGGCCAATATTTAAAGCATTTTAAATGACTCTGACCAATATTGTCAGGCACTTGCTCAAAAAGAAATTAGAATTTCCAGCCAAGACTGAGGTATAGGTAGACACACCATAAGAAAGATCACACTAACCACAAAACAAACAACGCCCAGAACTGCCAGATAATCTAACTGTATGGAAATCTGACAACCAATGATTTAAAAAAGCCATATTCAGCTAGATAGGTAGGAGGGGCAGAGACTGGGAGCCAGATCAGAGAGAATGCAGTGTACAGTGGCAAGGTGGCAGCAGTGAGTTGGTGAAAGGGGTGGTCCTACATTCATGTGTGGCAAATAAAAATTGGGAGGGATACCTTGGGGTGAGTGCTGCCAGCCCCAGGGCAGGCCACGCATCCCAGGATTCCAGTGCCAGTAAAATACCGTGTCATAGCTTTTGGCTGTAAAAACCTTTGGGGGTTGGAGAAGCAGAAGAAACTGCTGGTCTCTGGGGAGAGTCTGTTTAAAGGGGCCCCACAGTCCAAGGATGTATGCAAACCCACCCACTCTGGGAACCACCACCAGGGCAATAGCCAGAAGAGCACCAGTTGCATACAGGAAGGGGGTGAATTAACTGAAAATAGGGCAAGTGTTTAGCAAGCCTCCAGCACTCAGGAAGTGGCATTGTCCCCTCTTTGACTCCTTCCTCTCCTCAAGTACAGACAGAGCTAATAAGTGGTGAAGCAGGCTGTTCTGTTCTGGCAAATAACTGAGGCTTCACCTCATACAATGCAATAGGTGCACTAAGACAGGGAGTCAAAGCAGCTCTACCTAATACACAGAAACAAATATAGGGAGGCTGCCAAATTAAGGAGGCAAAGAAATATGGCCCAAATGAAAGAACAGGAAAGGACTAAATAAAATGGAGATAGCCATATATCAGATATAGAGTTCAAAATCCTGGTGATCAGAAAGCTTAAAGAACTCATTGAGTATGGCAAAAAAAATAAGGGAAGAAATGAAGGTTACACTAAGTAAAATAAAGAATAATCCACAGGGAAATGATAGTGAAGGGAAGGAAGTCAGGGTTCAAGTTAATAACTTGGAACATAAGGAAGTAATAAACATTTGACCAGAACAGAAAGAAGAAACAAGAATTTTTTTAAACAAGAGGAAAGAATAAGGAGATTCTGGGACAGCTTCAAAAATGAATCCCTATGAATCATAGGGATGCCAGAAGAAGAAGAGGAAAAGCAAGAAATTGAAAACTTGTTTGAAAAAATAATAAAAGAAAACTTCTCTAATTTGGCAAAAGAAATGGGCATACAAGTCCAGGAAGCACAGAGTCCCAAACAAATTGGACCCAAAGAGGGCCGCACAAAGCCACATTATAATTAAAATGTCAAAGTTTAAAGATAAAGAAAGTCTTAAAAGCAGCAAGAGAAAAGGAAAAAGTTACCTACAAAGAGTTCCCATAATACTATCAGCTAATTTCTCAAAAGAAACTTTATAGGCAAGAAGGGACTGGTGAGAAGTATTCAAAGTGTGAAAAGCAAGGACCTATAACCAAGATTATTCTATCCAGCAAAGCTATTATTTAGAATTTAAGTGCAGATAAAGTGATTCCCAGATAAAGCAAAGCTAAAGGAGTTCACCATCACTAAACCCTTATTACATGAAATGTTAAAGAGATGTATTTAAGAAAAAGATCAAAACTATGACATTAAAATAACAAGTTGAAACTATCAACAACTGAATCTAAAAAACAAAAACAAACTAAGCCAACAACTAGAATAGGAACATAATCATAGATAAGGAGGTCATTTGGAGGATTATCAGCATGGAGGGAAAAGGGGAAGAATACGGGAAAAGGTACAAGGATTACGAAGTACAATTTGTAGGTACAAAATAGACAGGGGGATATTAAGAATAGTACAGGAAATGGAGAAGCCAAAGGACTTACATGCATGACCCATTGACAGGAACTAAGGGAGAGGGATTGCTGGATGGAAGGAGGGTACCAGGTGGAAGGGGCAAAGGGGAAAATTTGGGATAACCATAATAGCATAATCAATAAAATATATATAAACATTTAAAAATAAATAAAAAGAAATTAAGAAAAATGCCTGAGAACTTACTGAGCATATCAGTTCCAAATTAATTTAGGATGGGTTTTAGGATTTAGGAAATAATAAGAAAGAATATTAAAATATCCATAAAATTTACTCTGAATATGACTGTTGGGTGCCCAGGGAAAATAAAATTAAGAAAACTATTATAGCAATTTATAATCTTACATCAAATCCTGGCCCTAATACTAGCTGTTTGACCTTGAACAGATATTTAACTATTCAAAATATTTGTCTTCAATCACAAAATGGTAGGTGTGGACAAATTTCTAAGATCCTTTTCAGTTCTAGTATTGTAGGAATTCACAGGGTTATGAGCTAATGTCAGAGAAGTAATACTACAGAGTTTCAGCCCAACTGACAAGAATAGACACCATCTAAGAGAGGACTAATATTGTGGCTCCTTCCATAATTGACCCTTGGTGACCAAGAGAATAGTCACCAAGAGAATGACTGATTTGGCCACATCACAGTGAGGACAGTTCTTGCACTCCCAGCCTGTTCTCATAGCCTGACTCAATAATAGTTCACATCCATGGAGACATGTGACATGTAAGGGCCTGATTTATAGTTATTTGTAGTTACAAAATTAATTTCAACCTTATATCCACCTTCTGATGGAAATAATATCATTACCTCTAATGAGCAGATGAGGACTTTGAGTACATAACAAAATTTGCCCAAGGTCAAATGACTAGGAGGTATGTGGAGGAGCCAGGACAAACACAAAATTTAAAAAATGGAAAGAAATTGTGTCTTATGCTGTCAATATGCCTATAATCAAAGGTTGCTCTCTGTGTCATCTGTGTGATTAGAAGTCACATGATGCTGCTGAAAGATTCTGCAGTGAAACCTGTTGTTTAGACAGAGCTTTAGTGGAAGGATATTCCCCACTAGGAACCATTGCAGTATTGTGCACCATTAGGTATGGAAAATTAGTGTAATAGGAAGTACCTCTGTTTTTTAAACAAGCCCTCCCACCCCTTACCCTCCACTTATTGACAGTAAGAAGCCCTTCTCTTGATTTGCTGCCAATCTTTTTTTATTTGCATAGAATATCAGGAAGAACTACATCAAGCACAAAAGATTTGTTCACCCTGAAGAGGGTCCTTTTCATGCTGAAAATTATACACCTTCTTTGGTTACTGAGTGAGAACATGAGATGGTAAAAATGTTTTTATTCTCCAGGCAATAACATTGCTTTATCATATTTTAAAAAGCAGAGGAGAATCAAGATATTAGAGGGGTAAGTGGCACTACACCAACCTTCTCCCAGGACCAATCTGGAATTACAACTTAACTGGGGAGAAATCATCCAGAATAACCAATAAAACACCAACTGGAGAGAAGCCTTATAACACCTGGACAGAACAGAAGAGGCTGCTTCATCACAATATGACTGGTAGGAAGTGTGGAGACTCAAGAAGCCTGACTGGGCTCCACTGGCTGGGCTCCCACTCCCACAGGCAGCAGCTGAAGGGATGGAAAAACATCTCAGCAGCAGGGGGTTCCACTTGAGAAGGGTGCATTCTAAACCCTCAGCTGGGTTTCCCAGACTACAGCAACATAGCTGAGAGTAAAATAGCATTCAGCTGTTAAATGCAAAAGGTTGCAAGCTTTTGACAGCTTGAAAGAGATATGGAGTTCTTAAAGAGACCACACATGAAAATATATTGGCACCCACTTACACCACTGGTCTCCAGCAGAGGGAGGGCAGGGTGGACTAGAGACACTTAAAGAGTGTTTGAGGTGGTGGCTTTGAGGAGAAAAATAAGGGAGCAGCTCACAAGGTCCCAGTGCTGACCCACCCACATACAGCAGGCAGACCTCACTTCTCCAAGTAGGGCAGCCTGAGGGGAAGTGATAGCTCTGTCCAAGGAATTAATCTGCTCTGCCCAGCTATGTGTAAGCCTGATGGCTAATCACAGATTGATTAGATTAACAACCTGATTAACTTGCCCAGGGCCAGAGGTGTCTAAATTTGATCCCTGATCACAGATGAATTGAATTAACAATGGAAGAAGACAGACAAAGGAAGTGGATCACTGGTAGTTTCTAACAGGCTGACTAAGCCTAGACTGAGACACAGGTCAACATCATCAGGGGTGGACCCAGGAAGTAAAGAAAAAGAAACTCTATTCCTTGAAGACAGGAAGTCAAAGCAGACCAATCAAAGCAGCAGAAACAAACAAGAAGAGTCGCCTAAAAATTGGGAGAAATGAAACAACCCCCTCTCCCTCAATAAAAGGAAAGGAGGAATTCCCAGAAAGTATGCTAAATGAAAAAAAGGCAATTAAACTGTCAGACATGGAATACAAAATAATGATGATAGAAAAGCTCAATGAGCTCAGTAAGCTTAAAGAAAACTACAACCAACTTCAGGGGAACTATGAAGAATTCCAGGGAACCTATAAGAAACTTAATGAGAACTACACCTGCATTAAAAAGAATATAGAAACTATTAATATGAGTAGGAGAAAATGAAGAATACCATTTCTGAATCGAAGAACACAGTAGAAGGAATCAAAAGCAGGCTAGAGAATGCAGAGGATTGGATCAGTGAGCTGGAGAACAATGTAGAAAAAAATTCCCAGATAGTGCAACAAAGTGAACAAAGACTGAAAAATAATGAAGAGGGTTTAAGAGAGCTGCAGGACAACATGAAACATAATAATATCCTCATCATAGGGATACCAGAAAGAGAAGAAAATGAGTAAAGGGTAGAAACTCTATTTGAAAAAACAATGACAGAAAACTTCCCTAACTTGAGGAGAGAAAAATTCATGAAAGTGCAGGAAGCACAGAGGGTCCCAATGAAGATGAACCCAAACAAGCCCACTCCAAGATAGATCATAATTAAAATGGGAAATTTCAAGGACAAAGATAGACAGAAAAGCATCAAGACAGAAACAGCTAATAACATACAAGTGGGGTTCCGATAAGGTTATCAGCTGATTTCACAACAGAAACTCTACAGATCGGAAGGGAATGACAAAAAAATATTCCAAGCAATGAAAAGCAAAGGCCTCCAACCAAGACTACTCTAACCAGCAAAGCTCTCATTCAAAATGGAAATTGAAGAATTTCCCAGACAAAAGAAGGCCAAAAGAATACACCTCCACCAAACCAGCATTGCAAGAGATGCTAAAGGGTCTGCTTTAAAAAGATGAAGAAACAGAGAGAAACAGAGAGGAACACAGGTACAAAAGGAAAAATTAACAATAAATAATTACCTATTAATAATAACCTTTAATGTAAATGTATTAAATGTACCAGTCAAAGACATAGGGCAGCTAAATAGATAAGAACCAACTTTAACTTATGGATGCTTTAGAATAATCTTGTTATAAGTAGATTTTAACTAATGTATAGTTTTGCATTTTTGTTGTATCTGCATTACTGCAGATTAAGTTTTCTTAGATTGGAATTCTTTCCTAATTTGGGTAAATCAAGTCACTTGCAATAACTCTTAGAAAAATTGATTCCAGTAAGGAAATAAAAAAGTAAGAAGATGTAGATATGTATTATATAGAATACGCATTATCTTTCTTATTCACTGTTACAAAAAGTGTGATTTCTTTGTGGTTGTATAATATATAGATTTTATTTACAATTTATGTTTTAAATAGCAGCCGACTAGTAATTGGTGGGTTGAGAAATTAGTCAATGTTTAGGTAAGAAAACATGTCGAGAGTGAAGACTAATTTGGGATAGAAGTTACCAACTACTAAACTATGTGATTCACGTACATAGGCAATATACAGGGTGCATATGACAAATTGGCAATAACTTTGCATCTCCTTACTTCACATGCTTCTTATTAATTTTGAAAAACTATGTTTCTAAGGTTATGATTTAACATCATGGTTTCAGATATAAAGTATTAAATTCTGAGAGCAATCATCATGTCAAAGGAATACGATGTTAGAGCAACCATAATTTCTGGGCTGAATGCAGGGAGACCTGCCAAGGAAATTGCAGACTTCAATAACATCCCTTTATGTACAGTTTACAACATGAAGAAGGTGTATAATGCTGATCCTCATGTCTCCACACCAACAAGGAAAATGCATAAGGTATACAAGAATCACACAAGTCCAGACATTATGCACAGAATCCAGGAGATTATCAATGAAGATCCAGGAAAGTCAACGCGCTCCATAGCAAGAGAACTGCAGATGTCAGATGCAATGATTCATAAGATTATTGCTGAAGATATCAGATACAGATTGCATGTTCTTAGAAGAGGCCAGTTTAGGACACAGCAGATAAGGGAAAGGCACTTTGAAAAAGCAAGGAAACTGCTAACAACATTGAAAAATCCCAAAGGGAAAAAAAAAAAAAAAAAAAACAACTCTGATTTTCTTCTCCAATGCAAAGAATTTTCAGCAGGACCAAATGGTCAACAGAAGAAACAGCAGGTGGCTCTGTGAGAATCTTAATGAAGTCCCAGTTGTCATGAAAGTGAAATTTCCTGTTACAGTGATGGTGTTGGGTGTTGTCAGCAATGCAGGAGATATCATGGCCCTGCATTTTTTCCCACAAGGCTTGAAGGTGACTGCTGATGTTAATTTACCTCAACATTTTAAGACAAGTAGTTGTACTGTGGATGAAACAAGTTGCAAATGGACATCATTTTGTCTTCCATTATGATGGTGCACCAGCACATAATGCCAAAAAGGTGCAAGAATTTCTCAGCGTCAATGTTCCTGAATTCTGGTCCAAGGAAATCTGGCCACCTAGTTCAGCAGATGCAAATCCTTTAGACTATTATGTATGGAGCATTTGTGAGAGAGAAGTTAATAAACAACCTCATTCCAGTAAAGAGCCTGTTAAAGCTAAGATTGAAAACATTATAATGTACATGGCTAAAGTTAATGAAAGTGTGCTCAAGATTCTGAAGTTGAATTGAGTCTATTATTGCAGCAAATGGAGACTTTTTTGAACAATTAAAAAATAATGACTATGTTTATGTGTTTACATATAAAAATAAATTTATTTCAAAATATAACATTTTTGTGGTATGTTGTTTATTTTACTAAGATTTTGCTACTGTATCATGCACACCCTGTATATTCTAATATTGTATTTAAATTAGATGAAATTCCTTTCAAATAGATGTGGAAATAGACATTTATAGCAATGAAGGCCTCCAAACTGGGAATGTTTGGGAAAATATATTAATGCTATAGTAAACTTCATCATTAAAATATGAACATACCTAATCTCTACCTCAACAGACTCTTAAAATAGTTCAGTGGTTAGTTTAAGATCACATAGGAAGTTAACCACAAGTTAAAAAAATAGCTAGAATACTATTCCACAAAATTTTTTAAATCCTAGGTTTAATTTTTTACCTCAAATTAGTAGATATCATAATTTCTACTCTGTGGGAACCACAGAGTAATAATGGCTCTGCAAGTGCCCCCATTTCTGAAGTCTTCAACTGTTGAAATATGTGTACAGGAGAAATAGAAGGTATTGAAAGAAAGAAGGCAATAAGACCTCTGCACAGGAAAAAAAAAAAAGTTTACCTACTATCTTAGATGAAAAACTCCAAAAAGAATAAGTTATAGTTACAGTAGCTTAAAATAAAGTTGTATTATTGGAGGGGGTGGGATCTGGCTCAATTTTTACTATGGCTTTGGCACTGTTTCTAGGACAGCTTTCACAAAAGTGAATTCTTCAATACACCATTTCTGTGATATATTTCACAAAAAATAGCTTCCAGAGTAAAATAAGTTTTAAAGAAAAAAAAAAAAGAAAAATGCTTAATTTACTACAATATATCTAAAATGTTACTATTTAACATGTAATAATTATATAAACTATTGACATATTTTAATTTTTATATCAACTCTTTAAAATCCAGTATATATTGTATAGTATGTCACAATTTGAACTAACCACATTTTAAGTGGCTACCATATTGAACACTGCAGAATTAAAGAGTAAAGAAGACTATTGTCCTGGCTGGTGGCACAGTGGATAAATTGCTGGCCAGTGAACCCAAAGGTCACTGGTTCAGTTCCCAGCCAGGGCACATAACCAGGTTGCAGTCCAGTTCTCTAGCCAGGTCCATAGCTGGAGGCAGGTGAAAGGCAACCATACATTGATGTCTCTCTCCCTCTCTGCCTCTCTCCCTTCCCCTCTCTAAAAAACTAAATAAAATCTTTTAAAAGAAAATAAATAAAGAATAAAGAAGATTAAATATTTTGGAAAAGAAAATAAGGTTTGCTTATTTTATTTTATTTTTATTTTATTTTTTAGCTCAATAGAAGTCTTCCTATAACCAAGCAAATGTAGGTAGGACCTGAGAAGTATAATTATGAGATAAGATTTTATTAAGGAGCAAGAAATGTAAGAAACTAGATCAAAATATTTCTAATAGAATGTTTTAAAGGCAATTAATTAAATTGTTATTAGACACTGTGGCAGAGGTAGAAATATTTTTCTAGTATAGTATTTGTGAGAATATAAATGTGTGTGTAAATGTATTTGTGCATGTGTTTGGTAAAATTGCCATTGATATTACTTAAAGAAGTAATTTTTAAACAAATGAATTAATATAAGCAGTTTGAAATAATGAAAAGATTTGAGAAGCTGACAGTTAGAAGGCAGTAATTAAATGGTGAATTGTCTGGATGTGAAAAAAGAAAAGAAAAGAAGTACACATTTGTGGTTACGGAATGGACAGGGTGATGTTAAGAATAATAGAGGAAATGGAGTAACCAAAAAACTTATATGCATGACACATGAACATGAACTATGGGAGGCATTGCCAAGGGGAATGGGGTATACCAGGTGGGTGGAGGCAAAGGGGGAAAATTTGGCACAACTGTAATAGCAAAATCAATAAAATATATTTTAAAAAGAGCAAAAATTGAGTAGATTAGAAAATATATGACTTTTCTCATATCAAAAAGTATCAATACTTTATTATTTTAAATAAATACACACACACACACACACACACACACACACACACACACACAGAACTCTAGAAAGCTACCAATTTTGAGCACGACTGCCTGAGATAGGCAATCACGGGTGTGATGGAATCTGGGTGCCATGTTTTGAAGGCACATGAGCACACCTGGGGTTCACCAGTATTGTGTCTCTACTTGTTCATAACCTTCTGCTCTAATACATATCTCCCCATTTCTAGGTGTGTTTGCTCTCTTCTATGTCAGTAACCAGTTTCGGACATTCCCCTTCTCAACCAAGGACCAGTGTATAATTTTCTACAGTGGCATACGAGGAGCTGGAAGTTTTTCACTTGCATTTTTGCTTCCTCTCTCTCTCTTCCCTAGGAAAAAGTTATTTGTCACAGCTACTCTAGTAGTTATATATTTTACTGTATTTGTTCAGGTTGGTAGATTTCTTTCATATTTTAAATAGATTCTTTCAAAATTACATATTGTTAATATAATAACAAAAAGTACATTTTGTTCTTCAGATATGATTTTGTATTTTTATATCCTCTGTTTATTGTTTTGAGAAATTAGATAATATACTCCACCTGAATTCCCAACTATTTCTAGATCATATTTGTGGTCATCCTTCAAACTCTAAAATATGTTGGCTTTTAATCAGTAAAATATATTAATCAAAATATTCCTGGGCAACAGGTAAATTATAGCTATTCTAGTGTGTATTGCTAAACATGAGATTCCAATTAGCCCTAGGTAGCATAAATTTTTATTTTAGTTCAAGCTACCTTTCAACAAACTGATGAAGGGTAATTTAAGGGATGAAGCCAAACTCCTTCTTTGAACTATAAATATAATGCCTACTTTTATTGCAGAATTTAAAAGAATTAAAAATAACTAAAGTAAACACTGAAGCATTTACCTAGTAAAAGCTAGTACAAAACAAAGACATAAAAAATGTAAGTTCTAATAGTTTTGTTACTAGAATTCTCTATAATGACAACCTCCACTACAACAAAGCCTTTTATTATTTTATTTATAATCTAGGGAATCACAATTGGCCCTCTGGTCAGGTACCTGGATGTTAAAAAGACCAATAAGAAAAAATCCATTAATGAAGAGCTTCACATTCGTGTAAGTTATTGCTGTATCATAATTATTAAATTAATAAAAAGTTTTCACTTTGCCACCTATGGGAGTCACTTAGGCTTTGATGAGATGTGTGTACATATCCCTAGATATAGCTTCTTTCCTCTCCAGCTGCACCAGGAGTGACTGTATAAGTTCCCTATTGCTGCTGCAGGGAATTACTAGAAACTCCATGGTTAAAAAACAAAACAAAACAAAACAAAGTTATTATCTTATATTTCTGGGAGTCAGAAGTTGAAAATGGGTCTTTCTGGACTAAAAATCAAAATTATTGTAGGGCTGCTTTACTTTCTGGAGGTTTTAAGGAAGAATCTATTCCGTTGCTTCTTCCATTCCCTTGTCTCTTCTAGCTTCTGGAAGCTTCTGGCATTTGTTGGCTCCTGGACTCCTTCTATCTGCATAGCTCATAGTGGCCAGTCCACTTTTTATTATACTTCATCATTTTGATACTGACTCTTCCACCTTCCTCTTCCATGTTATACACCTGTATGTTACATTGGGCCCATGTGGGTAATTTAGGATAATTCTCTCTATCTGAAAGTCAGCTGATTGGCAACCCTAAGTTGACTTGCTATCTTAATTTATTTTGTGTATAAATTAACATGTTCACAGGTGCTGGGGATCAGGACATGGACATGCCAGTAGGCCATTGTTCTGACCACCAGTCTGCCTTCTGCTCCTCAAAGATTCATGTCTGTCCCATATTCAAAATACATTAACTCTATCTCTGCATCCTAAAAGTATCCATTCATTTTAGTATCAACTCAAACCAAAAATCTCATATAGATCATATCTGCCTGAAAGGCCTAAATATTATCATTTCAATTATTTAAATCAGACATAGATGAGGTCCTGTATATAGTCTATTCTGAAGCAAAACTTTTCTCCAGTTCTGAACCTGTGACACTCAAGAAACAAATTACAGCTCTCAAAACAAACCAGTAGTACTGTCATGAGGTAACAGCTATATGTATTCATTTTCAAAAGGGAGGAGCAAATGGAAGGGAAAAAGGAGGCATCTATCTTTGCACATTTCTCAGTTCACCTGGGGAAACTATTTAGTTTCAAGGCCTGAGAACAATCTTGTGTGGTTCTTTGCACCTCCTTCTTTGTTCTAGGCTCCTCCCTCTGAGTCTTATTTTCTTTTTCATGAAAGGTGTCATGTTTGGAGTGTATTAATTTGATCAGCCCAGTTTTTGCTTGTATAGTTTTGGGGATCTAATAACCTTTTATTTTGTCTTCTCTCTCACCCTTTGGGTCCAAGCTGGCAGTATTTCTGAGAAGGAAAGCAGAATCAGTAGAAAATAATAACACATATTAAGAGTTTTGTTAGTCTTCATATATAGGAATTGGCTTACCCACAATAGGTATATTGTGGAAGCTGGCCAGGCAAGTCCATGTCTGGAGACTAGGCCATTATTAAGGTGTATTGAGACTCTAAGGCATGAGCTATAGCCACTGTGCACACATGAGATCTCAGGTCTATTTTTCAGGTCTTTCAGCTGATCGAATCGGGCCCACCCAAATTGTCAAGAATAGTCTCCCTTACTTAAAGTAACTGATTCTGAACTTTAATCATATCTATAAAATGCCCTCACTGCAATAACTATATTAGTGTTAATAATAAACTGGGACTAGTGTAGATAATTTGACATCTCGAGAAACTATCACTGTGACTAATGTTGAGAGTTGTCCTACTTTGTTTTAAAATCATTGTTCAAATGTAACATCAGATCCTCCGTTCTTTCTAAGGTAAAGGTTTCTACTACTTCTTCAGATAAGATCTAGTGGCAGTTTTTAGTGAAAATATCCAACTCCAACAAAGATAAGGATGAAGTTGAGCATGGTTTCTACCTATTTGTTTTGTTCAGTACATTAAACATAATATTGAAAGGATGTTATTCTGTATGTCTCCAGGGACTAAAATGAGAACTATTGTATGGAAGATATAGGGAGATAGACTTCAGCTCAGTTAATGAAGAATATTCTGACTTGTTTTTTATATAGCACACCCAAAGCTGAAACGGATGTGTGAAAATAATGATCGGGAATAGCTGGTGTAGTTATTGTATAGAATATTGAAGATTGGAGGGGATGATTGACTCAAAATTTTTAGATTTCTTTCATCCCTGAGAGTTCATAATTCTAAAGCTGGAGAAATTGCTAAAGTCATTCAAAATCAGCCCTGTATTTCATAGCCAAAGTTACCTGAGGAAATAAGGTAATTAAATTCCAGGAAACCCAAATAAAAATGTTTCAAGGTCATTTGAAGATATTCAATAGATGAGAACAGGAATTAAGTGTTTCAAAATAATGTTTTAATCTAATTTAAACGTAATTTAAAATTTTTGTCTCTATCTTTATAACTTCTGTTCATTATTTTGAGAAATTAGAGATTATATATCTAAGATAATAAACATTGGATATCTTCTTTTTAATTTTTTTCAAAAAAGTTATACTTATGGTCAAATATATACAGTATTTCAAAAATTAATATTTTTATCTATTTTGCAAAAAGTTAAGAAGCCAGTATGAACTTTAATGATTATAAATTTAAATTATATGAAGATTAACTCATACATTTTGAAGAGATTGCAATTTTTTTCTAAACTCCTATAAACAATTTAGATTTGTCAAATGTAGTATAGTTGGCTTGAATCATGACAAAAATGTCAAATAAAAAGTTAGGAATATAGGTAAAATTTATTGTTATTAGAATATCTGTAGTACTGTATTTTAAGAAAATGTATACATTGGATACTGATATTTTATCTTTTGCAATGAAATTAGTAGTAAAGTTTAATTAATAGGCTTTATATTCACATGATTTAAGTAATGAAGTATTTCCTAGGTAATTCTAGAAATATATCCAAAGGAAATGGCAGGTACCCTATTTCTATTGCAAGTTATGTGCATTACTAAGGAACTTTTTTTCTACAGTCATTGACTCATGAAAGAAAGTTAAATTACTATGAAAAGAATTATACCTTTTAGTTATATGAACAGAGCGTAGAAAAGATATGCTCCTGGGAATTAAGGACTCCTTTGTTTTCCAAAGTGTATCAGATTTCCTTGTGTGTCTTTTAGAGTTAATGATTCACCAGCAATCATTTCCTTGTGTTTGGTTTGGCAGCTAATGGATCACTTGAAGGCTGGGATTGAAGATGTGTGTGGGCAATGGAGTCACTATCAACTGAGAGACAAGTAAGGAGACTGAGGGTTTCACTATTTAGAAAGGATATTTTATGGCATGGAGAACCTCAAAAGGTTACACTGGAACCTGAGCATAAAACTAGAAAGAATCTAGAGGAAGAGGAATGAGAAGGTAAAAGGACTGGAAGCCATGCCATACGAGAAGCAGGTGGAAAATAAGAATGACTCAGATTTCCAGGCAGGGAGTCTAGGGAGATAACAATGTCATGGTTAAATTTATACATTATAGACAAATGTTTAGAGTTAAATAATGGTTCTGTTTAATATGTCTTGAATATATATGTATTCAGCCCCCCTTTGGAATTTAGTCTCAGCTTCAGGGGGGACAATAGGGTTAGAGTTTATGGTTGTGAGTTGTCAGTGTTTGGTAACCAAAGCCATGGGCATGGTTGAGGTCACTGATTGAGGACAGGACTCTAAGAAACCTCCATTTCTATTGGGCAGGTTAAAAAGAGGAAGGGTGGAGAAGACTCAGAAGTCATTAGGGAAGCTGGAAGGGAAGCTTAGAGGAAATGACCCAATGGTGCAGCAAGGGGAAGCCACATGACAAGTAGGGCAAAGGGAATGGCAACAAGTAAAGCAGGCAAATTACTTCTTGAATGTAAAATGATTGAAAGTGTTCAAGTGTTGAACGTTTCTACTTCAAACAAACATCCGACTCTGAATGCATCAACACACACATGCATCTCAGTCTAATGGGTCAGAGAGAGGATCACTGCAATAGTCAGCAGCCTTCAGCATCCTATTCCAATTCTCCATCATTCGGACTGTCAAAGTATGTGTGTTCTCACCACCACCCCCTTAATTGGCAGAACTGAAAATGATCTGCAGCATAGTGGGCAAAACTACTAACAACAAGGCTATTTAAACTTAACGGGTTTTGTTTGGATAGGTCAGTATCACTTTAAGTACAGCTGCCACTGTTATGAGCTATTAGAAACACTTGTTCAAAAGCCTCAACCCTTCATTTCTTCTCTTACCTGTGGAGCTGAGCTAGGCAAGGCCTTCCCTGTGCCCCACTTATGACCAATTTTTATCCCCTTGCAGCTTGTCCCTTCTTTTGTTTAGTTGATTTTCCCCTGTATTCAGGTCAGTAAGCCATTCTTTATTTTAAAAAAACAACAACTTAATTTCATGATTAGAAAAATGTTCAACAGCTATGAATTCTAGGCACTGTCCTGATGTTTCTCAGACTGAAGTTAAGTAGTAATTTGTTTTAAGAAAAGTACATAGCTCCATAGCATGTACAGAAATTAAACATTTCCCGAATGTTGGTTTTCATTTTTAGGTTTAAGAAGTTTGACCATAGGTATTTACGGAAAATCCTAATCCGAAAGAACCTGCCAAAGTCAAGCATTATTTCTTTGTACAAGAAGTTGGAAATAAAGCAAGCTCTTGAGATGGTCGAGACTGGGATTCTAAGTCCTGCAGCCTTTTCCAGACCCCATCAGTAAGTCATATCTACTCTTTGATCTATATTATTTTTCATTTAACATTTTTTCAATTATAGTTTACTTTTAATATTATTCTGTATTAGTTTCAGATACACAGCATAGTGGTTAGACAATTACATAATTTCTATAGTGATCCTCCCAATATTTCAAGTACCCACCTGACTCCCTGCGTAAATATTACAATATTATTGACTACACTTTATATGCTGTACTTTACATCCTTGTGACTCTTATGTAATGATACTTTGTACTTCTTAATCCCTTTACCTTTTTCACCCAGTCCCCCAACACCCCTCTCCTCTGGCAACATTGATCTAGATGTTCAATATCAGGATTCCAAGGGGTACTAATTCATTTATTTTTACTTAAAGATAATATTGGAATAAATAAACACAAGTATGAGGAAGAAATCTTGAAAAAATAAAAGATGATCTAAATCTTGGCATTTTGTAGCTTAGCCATGCTCAACCTGTTTTACCTAGTTTATGCAAATTAGTTTTTTGGGGAGGAAGAGGCAAGTGGATTTATAAAATTGTAGCATGTTTTACAAGAATTCAAGAAATTTTCTTTCTCTTCCTTATTAGAAATCTCTACCCTTCAACACTTTTTTTTTGTTTGATTCTGCTAATCTTACCATTGCATTCCTCCCAAGAGTCAGTTTTCTTCCCCTCTTATATGAAGAGAAACCACATCAGCATTCTGAGATGCTAACTGGGATTTGGGGATTAAGTGGTGGTAGCAAGAGGTGTGATGGTTGGTGGACAATTTAAAAAGAAAGGTGTGTTTGTCATTGTGTCTAGGACCAAAATATCTGTGTGAGATTGTGAGATTTGCAGTGAATCTGCGTGAGACTAACTTGTAATAGGATCAGGGAGAGGATTGGCTTTCTGTGGAACAAAAACCCTTAGGGTGTTGGTATAGAGGCCAGGTGTAGGGAGGGGAGGACCTGTAGGTAGATAAATCTGTCATTACAAGATAATTCCCTTCAAAGCATAGTACTACTAATGGAGAATTGGAAACCAATTATTTTAAGATATGAGTAGATATTTTCTAAGCTACTTTAACTCTTGACATTTAACAAGAGTCCTTTCAATATCACAATAATTAATTTATTCCCACCCACACACACACATGCCCAGTTTTCTTCCAGAAAACAACTTATGAATTTAGAAAATCAATCAAAGCATATATTTAGGATAAGGAACTCCAACCCACCCCATTCTGTTCTGTTTCGCTGATTAGAACACTAGGTCATGAGCTTTAATAATATCCTTATGTTTGAAAACCTAGTTGAGGGAAGAGCTCAGAATAGATAGCAATAAAATTGTCACTAAATGCCTGAGTATTACTTCTCATTTCTCATCCTTTACTTGGCTAATGAATCAGAAACTCCATCACCTATCTTCCACTGTGTGGAAAAAAATCTAACATAGTAGTATCCCTGAATGTGTCCCAGTATAAATAGAAAGCTGCCTGCCTTATTTTTCAGTGAAACTATCTTTGTAGCTGGTTTATTTTGGTGCTGCCCATTACACAGCTATAAGGAAACTTAGAATATAAATTGGGAATGTGTTAACAAATATTTATTAGCAGTGCCATGCTGAGCCATATTAGAGCCTGAAGCAAATGGAAAAATCAGTAAAATTGATCCTGTCATTACTTAAAATGTTATTTTATTCCTCATGGATTTTTTTCATTGACCTTTATTTTCTAAAATATTGCATTCAACTTCTACTTCGCTCGATTACTGAACTTTGGTGTTGAGGCAGGGTGCAGGGAGCAGCAAAAATTGTGCATTATGTTTTTGGCATCCTCTTATTGGTGACAAGTACCTCACTAACCTCACCTGAATTCCAGCCCTGTTCCTTGGACACCTACTGTGTAAAGGCAGACACAGTCCTAGTCTTCATGAAGCTGGGTCATGACATTAATGCAAAAGGTTATATTAATTTAAAAGAAAAGGTCACAAACTTATCATTCTAAAGTCTAGGTAGGTATGAGAATATAAGAGGTGAAACCGGGTCCCCAAGTATTTGACCTGCTCACTGAAGGATGAATAAGACTTAACTCAGTGCAGGACAGGAGGACTGGACAGGTTCAGGCAAGTTAGAATATTAGAAACTTCCTCAATTGGTTTGCTTACTAGTTATGTGAGCACTTGGTCTAGGAATGTGGGAGCTCTTATCTCTAATGAGAATCAGTCTGTCCTATGCTAAAACATAATTTGAATCTCTGTATTAGATTGCATTGGTCATAAACAGTTGTCCCAGTTTCTAACATCAGGCAGTATTTTAGCCAGCTATATTTGGAGGGGATGGAGGGCTTCTGTTGAGTAATTATATTTTCGGTTTTCAGACATTGTTTCAAGATTAGTAAGAAAGCCTTACAGGTGAAAGACAAGTATTTTCCCATCTAGAGCCCAAACTGAGGTGAAGAGGAGAATTTTTATATGTATTAATTCAAATTCAGTAGTTAAATTGCATTTATTTGATCTCATCAGAAATATGTAGAACATCAAGCAAAAAGGAATTCATCTCCTAAGATCAAAGCACTTAATTTCATAATAAACATACCTTCATACATTAATAGGAAAAAAGTGTGTATTCAGCTCACTTTTTACCATTCTGTATGACATGAAAACAGAAAAATGCACATCTATTTTTTCTCTAGAAATTCAAGCAATTTTTCTACAAAAGATTTAGATTTGCAAACTCTGTGACCTTTAGGAGAATCTCCAACCAAAAGTTGTCTATAGCACAGTGCAGATGATGTTGATTCCATGGAATTTTATTATTTTTTCATGTATTACTTTATTTGAACCTCAAAACAACCCTATGGAATAGGTAGAGTATGCATTTGAATTATTTTAAGTATGAGGCATCACATTTTACCAGTGAGTAGTAAGTTCTAAAAATATCAGAGGATAAAAGCTCTGGTTGATTAAAACTGTGGAAGTTAAAAAAATATTTGGCTAAAATTAAAAAGATATTAAAATATTTATAAATTTATAAGTATAGCAAACTACAACTTTAAAATATTGTATTTAACAACTCCTAAATCATTTTAACATGTCATTTATAAAAAGCATAAATTTATAATACTTTAAGAATTTTTTAATTTGATCACATATCACATATTGACAAGTATAAGTTTACTTTTATGCATCCTTATACCAAAGACACTGGAATGAAGACTAATGCCATTTTTATTACATAATGGAACATGGCGTTATGAGAAATCAGACCTTCTCTACCACTCTTCATTCATTCTAAATTTTGGTCATCTTGGTGATCTTCCTAAAAAGCTAACCCAATAAGTTTAATGGAAAAAAGAAAAAGATACTAGGCAACCACCGTCTCAGAAGAGCTGTTGGGCACCATTGTTTACTCAGTGAGCATGTTCTTCAGTTATCTTATGTATTTTTCATGGATTTCATGTATAAAGCTATTAAAAGAGGATGGATTCTTCTGAATGAATAGGTATATTTGATTTTTTGTAAATTAATATTATGGCATGAACATAACATCTGCCAGATTTTGTATCTATATTGTTTAGAATTGAAGCCTCTTTACACATTACTTTAGCTTCTCATCTTTTAAAATAAAAAATGTTAAGAGAGATGTGAACCTTTTATTCAAATACATTTAGATTCAGATTTTAGCAGCCATGTGATTACCATAAGATTTTATGGTGGCAGAGAATTCTTTTATGAATAATAAATGAAGTTTCAATAATCAAAGGTCTTTCAGTTTATAATTTTACTTTTTTGACCCACAAATTATTAACATTCCATTTTTTCTAAGGATTGTGTCTTTTCTGTGCTTATTAATGATATAATTATTTTTAGGATAATTCTGCTAATCAAGTGGCATGTAGAAAACTCCAGGTGTCACCTTGACCAAATTAATAATTTGTCTGTATGATTTTATAGCTGCAGCTTCTCAGTGTGGTTCAGTTAAAGATGATGCCTTTGTAATATCTGTGTTACACATTCACAGCAGCCTGAATGGACTTTAAATTAATTTTGGTCCTTCCCAAAGTGCACAATTGTAAACCAAGGAATATGCCAAGTTAGATCTACTGCTATTTGAAGTTTAACATTTCCTCTACCAATGGTTTTTCCTACTTGGTTGTTTTGTTATGCATACAGAAAGTGAAACTGTTTCATTCAATGTTGTTTCTACTTAGCAATAGATTACTTTCACCATAATAAAAGAATGTGTTGAGATTGTTGGAATGTGTGGGTGTATCTAAATCAGAATAAATTTTATTTGAAGGACATTTAAACTGTTAAGTGGAAATGCCTTTATAATGTTCAGACCACCTAGGGTAGTAACTGAATATCAATAGTGTTGACATTTGTAGCTCTAAGTTATGGAAACTCTGATTTCAATGATTACATAGAAAGGGTATTAGTGTACAGATAGAATTGCTAAATAAATCCTGACATATTGTGATATCCACTATTCAAGTCCTTAAATATCCTCTACCAGTTGTACATTAGTTACAAAATGTCCTTGCTATTTATAGCTTGATTGCTACCAATGATTAGGGAAAATATTTTAAAAGTGGACCTATGAAAACTAATAACTAATATCTCTTTGATCAATTATCCTAAGACCTTTGCAAGCAGATATGAGCACAGCAGGGTCCTGATGCATTCAGAAGAGCTACAGCTAGAGAATGGGGGGAAATCAAAACTTTGTAAGGGTTTGTATCACACTGTTAAAAGAAATAATAGTATTAAAAATGGGTTTAATTTCTTTAGTTTTCTCTTTTTCTTACACTTGACAGTGAAAATATATTACTCATAAAATCATAATAGACAGTACCTCCACTAAATTGAAATGGTTGAAATAAAATGTATTTGTTAATGCAAATTCTGCACATAGCAATGCTATGAGTTTGAAATCCTCAAAAGACAATTATGCATTGACTGCTAATCTGGGCATGACTTGGTTTTTTGAACCCTTTTGTGGGGATTGTGGTGAATTCATGATGAAGGACAATGTGGGGAGCTGGTCCATGCAGAGGCAGAGAGCAGTCAACTGTTTCTAGAATCTCACAGATAAAAATGATATAATTCTCCTTGTAAAATGTATTACTAGTTTCTTAGAATGTTATTTAACCAAAGACAAAATCCCTAAAGGGACAATTTCAAGGTGGATGTACTCATAAAGATACTCATAAAATTTTAATACACTTAGCTTAATGCTACTTAGAATGTGGTACATGGAGAGCTCTTTGTGACTTGTCTACCATAAGTACAGTGCTAGTTAAGAATCAGCCTTAAAATAAAAAATAGAATCATTTTTGACTCAGTAATCTTATTTCGGTTGAATTTAATAGTAAAACATTTGGTTAGCATTTTGTGGTATTTTCAAAAATGATATCTTCTAATAATTGATTTTAATTATTTTACAATCATGTTTGTTTATAGCAAACATAGAGGGGAAAAGCTGATTTGTCACCATGTTAAGCCCATTTAAAAATATAATATTTATATTTATAATATTTTTATATAAAAACTAAAGGCAAGGAAACTATATTTTTAAAATGTAAATCAAGACATGTGTACTGACATGTCACAGGAGCTTACCAAAACAGTAGAAAAGATCATGTAAAAAACGGGGCCTGGAACTTTGAGCTCCCACAACTACATTGATACTTTTCAGGCACACCTGCTGAGATGAAAAAATAATGCTTGCTTTCCTGCAATGGTGTTTCCAGGGCCCAGAGGATACAAGAAGTCAAAAAGCTATCCCCTGAAGATGTGGAGGCCATGAGGGACATTTTGACACACAACATGTACCAAGTCCGACATAGGGTGTGTATAAACTGTCTCACTTGTCCTTGTGGCTTGTCCTGGGAACCAACTTTTCAAGAACCAGGTCATGGTCACATTGTCCTCTCTAAAGCAACCCTTCTGCTGAACAATTTCCCCGTTTAGTTTGGAAAACAGAAGGTTTATTGTTATGTTTCTGCTCCAAATTGGCACCTGTGGTATAAAAAGAAATGAAAATTCAGTTGCTGGTCCTAGCTCCATAGAAAAATGACAGTTCCCAGTCAGGGAGGATAGTTTTTTCAATCTGTTGACTGTAATAGAACTCAGAAAACTGAGATGGTTTCTATTAGAATACTGAAACTGCAATGCTGAAAGCCTTTTACTTAAAAAAGGAGATGTATTAGGCATATTATTTCTCAATTTTGGAAAAGGGTAGGGAGTCAATACTAGCATTTGAGAACCAGTCCAAGTGTAGAGTAGCAACATATCTTGAATCAGTAGGTGAGTGCTCCTGAAACTTTGATTTAGTCCAATGATAGGAAACTTGAGACCTCTAATTAGGAGGGTTTTGTTTTGTTTTAAGTTTGAGGATTCAATCAAACTTTGCAATTCTTCAGTATGATTATAAATGAATTCTTTATGATAGCTTTGGTTTTGTGAGTATGTCATACATCATGGTCTTGTTGGGGCTAAAAAAATTATTTACTCAAAGTTCGTCATTTTCAAGTAGAAAGTGCTGAGGTTAGGGGAGCTAGTATCTAACTTAAGGTTTCAAAACAAAACGAAGATACCAGTTCTTTCAATTGCCTACCCAGTGTTTATTCTATGACTCCATATTTACAGCATGCAGCAAAAGTGAATATTGGAGCTCCCTGTTTTGAAAAGGTCAGTGATTCAGGGGAATGTGTCATGGAAAGTCTTTGTGCCTGCTGAAGGAATATAGGTCAGCAGCAATCATAGCACACTTAGAGTAAATGCAACAGCTTTCAAATCATTCCAAGTGAAACCGTTTCAGTAGTACAGCCACATTATACCTTAGCTAAATGATTACGAACTTTCTGGTTTAACCAATGCAGACTAGCTTAGTGGGGGCCAGAGCCCAAAGAGTGCTCGGTACTCTATCTTTTCCCTGTGTTGATGAAGATTAAATTTAGGGAAAGGTCCAGAAATGGAAATAGAGATCCTAGGTTTCCAACCCAGTCTAAAATGAGGTTAATTGCTTACTTTCTTTTTTTGCTTTTATGCAGTTTCCCAGGTAGCTTATATTTCTTTCATCCTTACGCCTTTCAGTCTGTCCTCTAGGTTACTCTCTTCTAGACTATGTGGTAGCTGTCTTCCTTGTTGTCCCCAGGTAGGAAGATAGGTTACGGAAAGTCACATGGGAGAGCATAAATAATAAACAGAGGGGAGTTCCAAGTCACTGAGATGATTTTGCCTGCACTTTTGTTACTTTGAGAGAATGAAACTTGCCAGTTTCTTCCTCCCAGGTCTTTCCTTTCTCTGGATTCTATACAGGTTGTTTGACTCCTCATCTCTACCATGGTCTGGTCCTCTTGCCCCTTTGAAGGAAAAACAGCTCTCAAAATGCCACCCAAGATAGCTATTTATTTGACTGTTTTCTTTCTAGTGGACATTCTATAATTTTGAGGATTGTCACAAAAGGTAACAACCTGTAGTCCTGTAGGCTGGGTCATTAGGTGTCACACAGTAGTTGGAGCATTTCTCACAGTCCACATCTTGGCAGAGGCCATATTGAGAATCAAGAGTCACTTCAAAGCAAGTGCAGGGTTTGGCTCTGGGGACTCCTAATACATAATTGATCTGAAGCTGAACTGGCTCTGCTGGGTCTGTTCTACCTGGGACGGCTCTGGCTATATCCCTTAGCACACCTAGTACAAGATTTTAATTGGTGGGAAAGTTGAAGAACTTACTTCAGAATATTCTTAATGGGACAACCACATCAGAAGTGCTTTGGAATGCAATGGAGATGGAGAGTGAGAAAAACTCTAAATTTACTAGGAAAGAAACTGGCTATCGCCTCAATTCTAAGGATAAGTCAAGAAACTGATGGGCAGTCCCTGGGGTGGCCTAAATGATCAGGTCACATTCAGAATTTTTCTTTCAATAATTTTTTATAGATTGTTTTTTATTCATTATATTTTAGAGAGAAGATCAGGGAGAAAATAAGAGAAACATCAATGTATGGTTCCCTTTGACCTGCCTCCAGCTATGGAGCTGGCTGTAGACCTGGCTGGAGGCCTGGCTTGCAGCCTGGTTATGTGCCCTGGATGGGAATCAAACCAGCAACCTTTGGGTTCTCAGGCTGGTGCCAATCCACTGAGCCACTAGCCAGAGCAGAATGTTGATATATTTTCAAAGGGGAATTTTTTTTTTTTAACTTCAGTTCTCTTTAGCAAAAATTTAATCCATACCTACAATGTACATATTTATCAAGTTTTAGTGGGAGATACAGGTTTTAAACAGTCGCCAACTCCTTCATTAAAAGGCAGAAAGAGAGGAAGGATAGGAAAAAAACTTGAGTATACATTACATGCATGGGACCTACTATGCTCCCTGCAGATAAGCAAATTAGACAAGCACATGGGTGATGTGTTATGAGGCAAAAATATGTCCACATTTTTCTTAAAAGTACAATCTTCCTTTGAATCAGGGTGTAGGAAATTTCTACTTGCAAAATATGTATACATGCAGAGACATATGTACATATATATATGTACATATATATATATGTACATATGTCCCACACCTGTGTAAGCACATACTGAGTTCAGTTTGCATGAATTTAACATTAGTGAAAGTTACAAAATTGTATCTCCATGTTCCAGATGTTTATTTTTAAATATTTTTAATAATAGTGTTATATGTATCCTTTAATATTTTAATGCATAAACTGTACTTAGGTTGAGGTCCAATATTTCTGATGTAGATAAAAATCCACATTTCAAAATATCTTCAAAACTCAATTTTTTTTGACAAGTTCTTGTCAGATTGGTCAGTTTGATGAGTGGCTGGTAAAGATCTCCAAACAGTGGAAGGAGAGGGTGAGCTTTACTAATTCATCTTTATTTCTTTGACCCCCAATTTATGTGTTCTTTATGGAACTACTTTTAGGCAATTATCATTTTATGAGGATTAGTCGACTATAATTGAGCTAATAGATAGAAAAAGGCCTCAAATGTACTTAACTGGACATATAATACACTAAAATACAAACAACAACCAACTGATAGAGTGTCTTTTGCCTGTCCTCCACAACTCTTTCAGACCCCATCTTATCATGTACCCTAAGCATGTTTCAGTATATGCATAACTACCCCAGTAGAGTATGAGCCCTTTGAAGACCATAATTCTAATATCCATTTTTGAAAAGTTCATGTCTACCATGACACCTGACACATAAAGCATTTGCTTATTTTTTTCTGTTGAACTGAATATCCTTGTTAAAGTGCCTGATAACCAAAAGTGATAGTGCCTGCAGTCCTGATTCTGTTACCCAAGAGACCTACTGACCCACAGGAAACATGATATTCACTAGTGAACCCTGAGTGGAAAGAAAGGAGAGAAGTTCCAGTTAAGCACTTTGTAAACATATGAGGACTAATGTTGGTCTGTTGTTCAGCACAGGTTTTCACTGGCTTTGATAAGAACAAGGAAGAAATTTTTCATTAAGCTAACTTGATTCAATTTGAAAGACTATCCTTTATCTGAGATAATGTATATGGTTGATTCTTTAAATGTATCTTTATTTGGCAAAATTTAAAAATAGCAACCTTATGAGAATTCCCAAAGTAGTTCTGACATTGGTTCATTAAATTCAGTAACCAGTGACCTAGCGTAAAAACACAAACCAGGAAAAAAGGTGTGTATATTCAGCAGTCAGAGTCTGTGGTTATTTGGTGGTGATGGAATGGGGTGGGGGGCTGCAAGGATAACAGAGGGAGAGTGAGATGGAGAGCCCTGTTGTGTGATCCAGGACATACCAGCTCCAACCACAGATATGTTCTGATAGGGGTGGCTTTGGTCACAAACCTTTCTCTGTGGGGCCACAGAGAACTAAGGAAAATGCACAGATGATGTGCATGGTGCCTGCTTACTATAGTGGTCTTAACTTGCATTATTTTGATGGCCCTCTGAGATTGATGGCTATTCTGTTTTTCTGCAGACACTGTCCTACAACAAATACAACCTTAGACCTGAAACAATTGAGAAGCAGGCCAAAGAGATCCTGCTCCGCCGCCAGAACACCTTCCAGGAGAGCATGAGGAAAGGCCACAGCCTGCCATGGGGAAAACCGGTAGGTGGGGACTGTGAGCTGGGCCCAGTATCTGTATAGGGCTGCCTTAGATGATTACCACTGATATTTAAACAAGCAAACAAAACCACTGTTTATTTGACAGAGAAATACAAAAAAATAGAGTGCAGGGCACCATATTTGAGTATCTCTCTTGGGGTCCAGGGCCTTAGGAACCCATAGGATATGTCCTCCAGGGTGGATCAGTGACCACTGCACTCACTGGGCTCTGAATCTAAACTGGGTACCAAAGTGACTAGGTACTGAACATGCCAGGCGACCTCCTTGGACCAGGGCCCCAGCTCTGGAAAGCTTGCATCTCTCCCAGGGAGGAAGCTGTTTTGGCCAAGATGCTTGGGCTTTACTTCCATATCATCTGCTCTGTATCTGAGCTAGTTTATCTGAGGCCACAGCAGACCAATTTTACTAGGACTACTGGGTGGAGGTGGGGTCTGGAGTAATTCCTCCTCTTTACCCTAATCTCAGTGAGGCAGTGGGAATAACCTTGAGAGGTTTATAATGGTCTATTTTACATGAAAAGGAAAGAAAATACCTATTAAAGGCTGAAGCCTGGCTAGTCTGGCTTAGCATGCTGGCCTGCAAACCAAAGGGTCTCCAGTTTGATGTTGTGGACCAGGCTCTCAGTTGGGGGTGTGTGTGAGACAACTACACATTGTTGTTTCTCTCCCTCTCTCCTTTCTCCTCTCTCTAAAGATAAATAAATAAAATCTTTTTAAAAAAGTAAGGCTGAAGCATTTTTTTCTTTTAACTAAAGTAACCCAAAGGTAGTCATCCAATAAGATGACACAGTTTATATTTGAGTCCTTCACTTTGCTTGCCACATGAAATTCCAAATTACGGAATCTAATTCTCCTTTTATTTCTACTTGCTCCCCACAGGCTGGTGCCAAAAACATCCGCTACCTATCTTTTCCCTATAGCAATCCTGAGGCAGCAAGGACAGGAAGGAAGTCTGCTTACTTCAGAGGTAACTGGCTTGCCTGGCTGCTTTTTTTTTTTTTTTTTTTTGTCTGTAAAGGGTCACATGATATATATTCTGGGGCTTGGGGGCCAAAATGTACAAACAGAATACTACATAGTACTTCTATGACTAAAAAAGAAAAAAGAAAAACAACTTTTTATTAATCTAATTCAGAATTTTATTGGACGGTAAGATTTAAATTTCATGTTATTTTACATATGAAAATTCTTCTTTCAATTTTTTTCAGCCATTCAAAAATGTAACAACCACTCTAAGTGTATAGGCCATACAAAATAGGCAGCAGACCAAATATAGTCCAAGGGTCATAATTTGCTGAACTTAGAGAAACAAACAAAAGAATTGGGAGGGTTATCAACTGGGAGGGGGAAGGGGGCAAAATGGGGAAGTGGTACAGGGATTAGGAAACAGTTGGTGGGCACAAATTAGACAGGGGTTAGTTAAAAATAATAGAGGAAAGGGTGAAATTAGAGAACTTGGACATGAACTAAGAGAGGGTAGGATTGTGGGAGGGAACAGGGGGATTGGGTAGAGGGGAGCAAAGGGATGAGAATTTGGGACAATTATAACAGCATAATCAATAAAATATACAAAAAATCTAAAGGAAAAAAGAAATAGGCACATTCATCAACAGAATACACCCATGTTTTAAAAATTATCAGATTTATCCCAAATTGGTTAAATTTTACTAAAAATAATTTCATCATATTTACTGATTAAATATTTTCCATTTATACATATAAATTTTCCTAAAATTTCAAGACTTTGAATTGGAATTTCAAATAGATATGTAGGATTTTATAATTAAGTCTTTGAAAAGTGAATACAATTATTTCTTAAAATTAAAATTTATTTTTTCAGATTTAAAAACATGCATTATATAAAAACAAAATCAACCAGAACAGAAAAATATTTGAAACCCCCAAACACAGATACAATCACTATAGAATATTTTGGTAGAAATTCTTCTATACTTTTCTCTACAACATCCTAATACCTACCCTACCCATATCTGATACCAAAAAAAAAAAAAAAAATCATAAGCACATTATACATAAAATTATAGTATAGTCATTGTTTTGTAACTTTTAAAAATTGTCTAGTTCACTCAATCATATATTGTGCACATAGTTCCATGTTAAGAGATATGAAGCTTTTGATTATTTTAATGACTTAATAAGAATCAATTATGAAAAAAATCAATTATGTAAATACACCAATGCTAAATCTTTATTGACAAATACTTAAAGTTTTCCTATTTTTAATGCTATACAAGTGCCTTGGATCATTTGTGATTGGTTTTTGCAAAAATAAGCAATTATTTCCTTAGTGCATTTTCCTGGAAGTAAAAATTTTAGGTAAAAAATTACATATATTTAAATTTACCTTTACATCACAGTCTGTGAGAAAGGTCATTTCTAAACAGTTTTACTATCACTGGGCTATTATCAAACTTTTGAGTCATCTATGATATGATATGATAAAATTTGATTTTCATGTAAGTCTTTTTATTTTTAATGTGGTTGAATACCTTTTCATAATTTTAGAGCCAATTGCATTTATTTTGGGGAAGTTTCTGCTTTTGCTTTGCTTACTTTTTTTCTATTTGGCTGTTTGTCTTCTTAAGTTGATTTTAAAGAACATTATATGACACGGACATCATCTATTGTTTTATATTTGTTATTAATGATTTTTCCTCAATTCACATTTACCTTTTAGTTTTTAGACATACTTGACATTCAGAGTCTGACTAATCAAATCTGCTTGATCTTTTACAGAAAAATTAGAAAATGATTTACCCAATATTTTTCATCTAGAACTTTAGTGGTTTGATTTTCTCATATAAACTTCAAATCATCTGAGATTGATCTTTATGTAGATTAAGATAGAGATTAGTTTTAAATGGTCTTGTTCCTGTCTTAACACTATTTTTTCCACTGAGATTACATGCCATTTTTGTTGTACTAAAGTCATTGATTCTGAGAGAGTTTTAGAATCAATTCTGTGTCATTGATGTAGTCATCTATTCTCAGATCACAGTCTTGTGACTAGTATTATTTTGTTTTAAAAGAGTCATTCCACAAACAAAAGCAAACTAACAACAGAGCACCAGTTACGGGTGGACAACAGATTAATTTTTTAAAGTCTTATTGGTACAAATCATCTGGCACTACACATCGCTAGAGTGAATAAAAACCATGTAAGTCTCAGAATCATTTCTTATGAGATGAACATCAATATCACATTCTATGGTAGCAGAAAATAACTCTCCTAAGCACTAATGTACAAACCTTAAATAAAGAACTATAAACAAAATACAGCAGAACATTAGAAGAATACTATATCTTACAAAGTAGAACTTATTCCAGAGGTGGGGCTGTTTATTATTTGGAAATGTGTTTGCATTATTCATCAGCCTATCAGCTCAATAGATCCTATTCTTTCAATAGATTCACTAAAAGGCATCTCACTCATACTTTCAGTAAAATCCCAGGAAAACTAAATTTAAAACTTACATCAAAAAATACCCCCATGAAACTCTATTTCTCTGTCCTGTCATTTCCTCTCTGTAAAGGGAAATGACGGGTACATCCCACACACCGGTACATGTCACATCCTGACATGAAGCCAATCATTACACAAAAAGCTTTTAGAAAAGTGCCTGGAACCAGTAAAAGTACAATAAATATTAGCCATTATTATTATTACTATTGACAGATATTAAAGAATACTTGACATAGGTAGAGATTTCTGGAAAGAAACACATCAGAAATGTCAGTTCTACATGCATTGACCTAGAAGTGTAATGAAATCTTCATCCCAATGATTTTTTTTTTTCTTCCAAGTGTACTCAACTAGTTCTACATTTCATTAAGTGAGTTAAAATAGTGGTAGATCTAGAAATCTGAAAGGAAAGGTAACAAAGTGGGACTTCTTTTTAATAATTTGTGAAGAATTATTATAATAATCATGGTGAGAATCAGAAAGTCCTCAACGTGTTCCCAGTCACAATTACTTAAATCCTTGAAGTCTTTCTGTGCCAGAACAAGTCAGGGAATTCACAGAGGGCCTCTAGTGAGAACAAAGAGGGAGATGTCTATTCAATAGGCAATCCCTGGCTAACCAGGTTATGACTTGGACAGCACTTTCCTTCCTCTTTCCCTTTGCCTTCCAGTGTCAGAACATTTTTTACTCTAGATGTCTGGGAGCACCTTGCTAGTTTCAGAGTCTCCACACATTCTTCTAAGTCTCCTTTGCCCTTGGGGTTGACTTGATGTTACAAGTGCAGAGGTCCTTCCTGAACACACCTTCTGTGTTCTAGGACTGCTCAAAATCCACATGTTAGGCCCTGGCTGGTGGCTCGGTGGATTGAGCACTGGCCTGCAAACCCAAAGGTTGCTGGTTCAATTCCCAGCCAGGGCACATAACCAGGTTGCAAGCCAGATCTCCAGCTAGGTCTGTAGCTGGAGGCAGGTGAAAGGCAGCCATACATTGATGTTTCTCTCCCTTTTTTCCTCCCTCCATTCTCCTCTTTCTAAAAATAATGAATAAACTCTTTAAAAAAAGAAAGCCCATATGGGTTGGGGAAGATGAAAAGTTCTGTAGCTGGAGAGTGGTGACAGTTGCACAACAGTGTAAATGTACTTAGTGCTGTGGAACTGTACATTTAAATATGATTAAAAATGTAAAAATATGGCTAAGATGCTAAATTTTATGTTATGTGTATTTTACACACAATTGAAACAAAACAAAACCCTAAGGAAGGTATTAGGGGGAAGGGTTGCATTGGAGGTCTGGGTCTGTATCAGGTAATCCAGTTTCATCCTGTGTGTTAGGCTCTGACTTGCCCTGAGCAGATGCACTTTCCCTGTTTCTGCTTTATTCTGTCCCAGGGTGTATGTCCAGAAGTTAAGGCACTCAGTCAGGTGGCAGATAGAAGAACCGATCTCTCCCTGGAACTGGGCTGCCTGAGTGCTCACCTGGATTGTGCTGACATGGATTGTACCAGTGGGACAAAGAACAGTCCCTACTCTTCCCTCCTTCCCCTTTCTGCTTTATGGCTAATCATTTTCTCCCATTGTGGACAGATCTGAAGACTTAAGTTGCAGGTACTGGCACAAGTCCTTTTGTAGTGCACGGAACCCAATTCCAACAACCAGGAGGTCCTCAGCAAATAGCAACTAGAATCTGTGTGCTAATGGAGGCATATGCTCAGAAGAAGTAGCTGGATATCAAGAGGCAGACAAGAGAAGTGTGAGAAAGGATTAGCTTCTTGGGGAAGACGCATCCAGGCCAATGTTTTCTCAGGTAGTGCTTTTGTAGTGTTCCAAACACCAAAAGATCAAGAGGAACTCAGATCCCAGACCAGACTGTAGAACACAAATTAAAAAGGTCATGAAAAAATGGACAAATAATATACTAATGTTTTCTTTTTAAAAAATATTGATTCTAGTCTTCTGTCCCCCCAACCTCAATTTACAAGTTATCTTCTCAGCATAATTTGGTCACGTATTGTAAAAAAAAACCTTATAGAACAGGGTTTTTTTGAGTTTTTCTGATGTCCCCCATCCTTGTCAAGTATAAAACTGTGGCATATTAATTCTAGCTGCGGGGATTTTGTTTTGTGTTTTGTGTTTTTTGTTTTGCTTTCTTTTAGGAAGGAGGGGAAAGTGGGAGAAAGGTCTTAAAATACTTAAATTTTCAGGAGAATATTTAAAGGGAAAATAAATTTGTAAGGTTGAAACTTTGAGGAAGTGAGAATTAAAGAGATTGTGAAAAATATTCCTTTGAGGATGTTTGCATAGTGAAGGAAAAGGCAATGTCCTGAGCATAGCTTAGGTATTTGGAAGGTCACACATGAGGGGAGAGTACCTAGACTCGCAATGGCTTTTTTCTTCCCATGACACAGCTCTCCTGACCTGCACATGACATGTGTAAAGGAAACAGTGATGGCTGGTCGAGGGTGCATGAGCAGCTGAACAGGCTTTGCTCAAACTTCAGTCCTGCCTTCATTGTATGATATTGAAGGGCCCTTACCTCTTGAAACCTTCACCTATGAAATGAGCACCATCATTTTTCTCATCACAAAGGGTTAAAATCAGGAGTAAATGGCATAATAGATGTGAAATGATTAGCACAGTGGCAGACACATAGATAAAAAACACCATTTTTATATACAGTACCACTTAAACTTCAGTTTAGTATTGATCTTTGACAACACAAAGCATATTTGTGCCTTGGGGTCAATTGTTCTGATTTGGTTAAAAAACAATCCCTACCTACCTGGAGGCAACAAACTTGATACACATATTTTCATACATTTCTATTTACTTAGAACATTGTGCATATGCTTCTATAGTTGATCCTTGAACAACACAGATTTGAACTGCTTGGGTCCACTTATATGTGGATTTTTAAAATAAATACTAGTACAGTGCTATATTTTCTCTTCCTTACGATGTCTTTTTTTTTATTAGTTATTATTTTTAGAGAGGCATATAAGGAGAGAGGCAGAGAGGGAGAGATACATCAACGTATGGTTGCCTTTCACCTGCCTCCAGCCACGGATTTGGCTGGAGACCTGGCTTGCAACCTGGTTATGTGCCCTGGCTGGGGAATCGAACCAGCAACCTTTGGGTTTGCAGGTTGGCACCTTATCCACTGTGCCACCAGTCTGGGCATGATGTCTTTAATGACATTTTTTCTCTAGCTTACTTTAAGAATACAGTTTAAGAAATATATCTAACATATAAATATGTGCTTATCAATTATTTATATTATCTGTAAGGCTTCCAGTCAACAAAATTAAACATGGATTTTTGACTACACAAGGAGTTGGTAATCCCACATTGTTCAAGAGTCAACTGTATTCCACTCCCCAGCTGGGACAGCAAACTTGAAAGGAGACACTCATGCTAATAAAAAATTGAGAGTTTGGGCTGGACCCTTGGAAAGGACTCTTTCATTCTGAGCTTTGACCATCCACATGCTGCATTTTCTCTCTTGGATCTTAGGTCTTCTGACCTCTTCTTGTCATTATTTCTTAGATAAGAACAGCAGCAATTCAGAACTCTCCTTCTACAAGTTCACTGCACACTCTCGGGCAAGATTGCTTCAAGAAAGACAACTGAAAAGAGAAATAATCCCAATGAAAAGTTCAAACAGAGGAGAAAAACTATCCAACCAAGGTTATCAAAGAAGTATAAGCCAAGAAAAGCATGTTGGTGAAGGCAAAAGGGCAGCCTTAAGACCCAAACCACTGTTTCATGCAGTCAATGAAGAGTATGAATCTGGAGAGGAGAGTGAGGAAAAGTCCTCAGGAGTTGGGTCCAGATCGTCAGCTGAGCACAGACACAAAAGTCAAGACCACAGGCCTCCCAGCCCTTTGCTCTGAAGAAAATAGTTTTATTGAATGCAAGATTATTTCCATGCTTTTCAAGAGTCCATTTTCCTATTATTGTGAAAGCATGATTTTTAGAATTCTGAAGAAAGCTATTGAGTTTACTTTTTTCTCGAAGCTATTAGACATGCATCTGTAAGAAGTAAAGGGATTTCTTGGGGGACCAAGGATACTAATTTACAAGCTGTGCCATAGTCTTAGCTGGTGTACTTTGTAGATGATTCCCTGTGAGTAACAAATGTCCATCATCTCAGAAATTATTCACTAAGAATTTCTAAGTGTGTGTGATTCTTTTAATTTACTGAGATATGTGATTGGTAATACCATAACAATATGCATGTGCAACTTATAATCAGGGCAGACCTAAGAGGAGCCCTAGAAATATCCTGACCCTTTCCTACAAAGCTACAAATGAGGACAGATTGTTTGAGGTCACATGGTGAGTTGCTGGCTTCATGAGCTAATTAACCTCCCTCTCAAGAGAATGCATTCATTTTAATATGCACTATTCAATAGTTATATGGGAAGAGTTAAAATTTGTCATAACATTACTGTAGTTAATCAGTAGCAAAAATAGATGTGATAAAGATTAATCTGCAAACAATGGGCTTGCCTGATTGAAATATTTGTTTTAAAAACAAATACTATAAAAAAACAAGTATTAGAAACAAAATAGCCATGAACAGGCTTTAAATAGCAATGACATAAACAACAGGTGCATTTGTAGGGTGCAATGTTTCCCCCTAGGGATTGAAACTCTTTTCCAATTTAATTTTCTATATTCATTGTCCCAAAAGTTGACCTTGAACCTGACACTCCAAGCTCATCAACTTTGCTAGATGACTATTTTTCCCCTCTCTTTCTCTCCTCTTTCTTTTGGCCACCTATAGATTTAACATTTATTAAGTATTACTTATTGTGCAAATGATAAATCTACAATGATCAATTAACCATAATGTCCTTTATTGTTGTTAGTTTTGACAATTCTAATAATGCCCAACTGATTTAATCATATCCATCTTTAAAGGGTTGTGATCCAATTTAGACCTGCCTTAATCTCCTTAATTAGAAGTGATCAAATGATCCTCTTCCTTCTTGTGCCTAAAAGGTAAGGCAGGTTGAGGACACAGGTGTTCCTGGTAGCTCTGTTAGACTTGGAGAGCTCATGGTGGAAATGGCCTCTTTGCTTATTATCTAAGATTGTTTCAAAATGCAGTGTGATAGGATCTTCATTTTATTAGTGATTTTGGAGATTTGTTGGGGGTGTAACAGGTACCTGAGGAAAGCTCTAGGGTGTCAGTTTTGCATGATGATTTTTTCCCAGCAGGCAGCACACAGGTTAGCAGAGAAAGTTTTCTCCTGAGTGTTGAGGGAGATGTGGTTCTTCTTCCTAACTCATCTCAGGAAGGAGATGGAATCCCATAAAAGGTGTTTCACCTAGGCCTGGCTTCTGCTCCACTGAGCAGTCCACCTTCTCTATCTTCTCTGCCAGTGGCAGAATTTGCCCTTTTATCTCAAACTGCAAAATATGGGACACAACACCCACAAAAATCTTAATTTTCCTCTGTAAGATTTTTGTTTTCCTTTTTTTCCCCTCAAACCTATTTATATTGCTAAGCTGATTTTGGGTTTCCATGAATTCTGAAGTTGGGTAAAGTAGCATTTCCTTGTATTTATCCTATAGAGAAACTTTCCACCTGAAGGTTTTCACATGTTTTCTGGTGTTCAGGACTCAGTCAATATTCTTATTCATCTTCCCTGGTCTTGGTGTGATGCCATTGGTACCTCCTTGTTTTTAATGAATCTGCTTAAATAGAAACCTTGGCCATTAGTTGCAGAAGGGATCTGCTATGACAAAGTGGAGATGAGATCCTGGGCACTTTATTATTCTTCCTTCATGCCTTTCTCTTGCTCATGGAGGCCATATACTTTTGGGTTTCTCATGAGAAGGTTAAAGAGTCATGGGAAGTGGGACTTGAATTACCACCTGAATTCAGTGATAGAGTTACCATTGCTGTATTACAGATGACTACTATGGCAGGTGTGTGGCAGAACTCAGGTCTTAAACTTAAAGTGTTGGTTTCAACCTGCAAGACTTCCTTGTCTGTTTAGATGTCTGCCATGAGATCATTTACATTTTAAAATTAATATAATTAATTCAGACCTCAGGCTCTAGAGTCAGACCACTTGCAATTCTAGGACCTTGGGCAACTTAATTATAATCCCTAAGCTGAAATTTACTGATTAATATTCCAAGGTATTAATTGTATCTACATCTTAAAATGATAATAAAAATCAAATAAGAGTTCTGGCTGGTGGCACAGTGGATAAGGCACCAGCCTGTGAACCCAAAGGTCGCTGGTTTGATTCCCAGCCAGGGCACATAGCCAGGTCTTTAGCTAGAGGCAGGTGAAAGGTTACCATACATTGATGTCTCTCTCCCTCTCTACCTCTCTCCTTTTCCTTCTCTTTAAAAATAATAATTAAAAAAATCTTTAAAAACATCAAATAATATAGTATATGTAAAACTCTCAGCTTTGTGCTTATTTTATGGTTAGAGAGGTATCACTAACAGCTATAATTGTTTAGGCTAAAATATGTATACATGAAAAAAGACATACATTTATTGGATAAGATGAAATACATAAATAACAGAAATATGGGACTTTTTTGAGATGTCATTTGATTGTCATAAGAGGATATTGGGGGCACTGGTGAGAGGATATGACTAAAACAGAGAGCATTGAAAAACATGATCACAGCTCCACCTAGCCAGGTATCTACTCAGCATCCATTAGTCACTAGCAAAACCAGAGATAAAGTCTGACTATGGATTCATGGTTTTCAATCAGTGCTTGTTTACTTTTGTGTCATTCCCTCAAAATCACTATTTTTTCCTACTTTAGATATAATTACTCTGGTATCCAATTCTGATCATAGTATATTTTCAAAGAGCCAACACATTTAGAAACCATGCCTCTGTGTATCATGATAGGCACCTAGTGAAGCATGGAAGACACTTTTCATTGAGGAAACTTTCAGTGAAGTTTAACTTCTCAGCTTTGAAACTTTTCTATAAGAGACCTTCCCTCCAAAACAGTGGTTCTTTTAACTCATGAACATTAACAAGACAGATAAGTGTTTAAGAATTTCCAGCATGGAAAAAAAAATAGTTTCTAGTTATGGTTTATCACTTTCTAATGTTAGGAGGAGTAATTTTTAATAAAGCCAGTAAATATGCATAGGCATTATCTAAGGTTTTCACACATATACAATATTTCATTCACATATAAGAAGGGTGGATTAAAATCTAAAAAATTAGATTTAATTTTTTCCTGACTAAATGATCAAGTATCTTTTTTCTGACTCCTGCTGAGAACACCCAGGAGAACAGACAGAAAGGTTTTTTTTTTTAGGACATCACTCATCATTAATTGTTACTGGAGCCATAAACCAAGGGGATAAAAGAAATGCTTCCATCAGTGCTAATCTCTCCTTTAATTAGCAGGTGATATGTTGTTTCATCTGTGCACAATATTTGATTAATAAACTATTTTTCTCTCTGAGATGCTAATCAGTTTCCAGCCAGGGATGCTCAAGTAAGTATGACAGATTATAAATAAAAATTTCCATTGTCCATCCTTCTTCAGGTTAGGGTTTGTTCAACAAAAGACCTGAAATCATGTTGTAAACTGAGACAAGATGATCACTATACCGTTTCCAGGCACAAAAATACAGATCTCAAATTGAATTAGGTGGTACCAAAATCAAGGTATATGCACTGTGTTCACAGAAATCAGTCTTGAATAGAACATTAATAACATGGAACATTTACGGAGTGCTTACTACATGTCAGCACTATATAATATTTCAGTTATATGTTATATATAATTGAAAATGCTTTACACACACAATGCAGTCTCACCCCATCTTAAATGAAAAGAGGCAGGTGTAGAGAGATTAAGTAACAGAGCCAAGGTCACCTTGCTACTAAGGAAGATCATGGAAATCCAGTTTGTCTGGAAATCCACCCAGTAATATTTTTCACTTGGAAAAACCACTGGAGAGAAAGAAAAGCTCCATCCTACCAATAAAGGACTTTGCTTTAGAATGGACAAATACAGTGCAAGAGTATATAAATTTGAAAATATGTTTTACAAACTTAATGGAGCACCTAAAAATTAGATGATTATGATTGATCATTTTTATCATTAACACTATTCTTGAAGACAAATAAAATATTATGTGTCTGATTCCATGAATTTATTTTATTAAATTTGTGGGAGTAATTTTGATGAATGAAGTTATATAGGTTTTAAGCATACAGTTTTTTAAAAATTTTATTGTTGTCGTATTACATCCATCCCCTTTTTGCTCCCCTCTGTCCCCTCCCCACCCACCAATTCCCCCCAAAGGCAATCCCACCTACTGTCCATGTCTATGGTTCATTTATACTAGGTTCTTGTCTAAGCTGCTCCCTTTCCTTGCTTCTGCCTCCCCCCTCCCCCCAACCCCTTTCCCCCCGACCACTGAAGGCCTATTCACTGTATTCATATATTTGGTGCTATTTAGCTTGTTGTTAGTTTTGCTCATATTGTCCTGTCATGGGTGAGATCATATGGTATTTGTCCTTCACTGACTGGCTCATTTCACTACACATAATACAATACTCTCCAGTTTCATCCATATTGTTGCAAAGGGTAGGAGTTCCTTCTTTCTTTCTGCTGTATAGTATTCCATTGTGTAAATGTACCAAAGTTTTTTGATCCAATCATCCACTTATGGGCACTTAGGCTGTCTCTAGCACTTGGCTATTGTAAATAGTGCTGCTATGATCATAGGTGTACATAGGTTCTTATGAATTGGTGTTTCAGGGTTCTTTGGGTATAGTCCAAGTAGTGGAATCACTGGATCAAAAGGCAGTTCCACTTTTAGTTTTTTAAGGAAACCCCATACTGTTTTCCACAGTGGCTGCACCAGCCTACATACCCACCAACAGTATATGAGGGTTCCATTTGCCCTGCATCCTCGCCAACGCTTGTTTGTTGATTTGCTGATGATTGCCATTCTGACAGGTGTGAGGTGGTATCTTATTGTGATTTTCATTTGCATCTCTCTGATGACTTGTGATGTTGGGCATTCTTTCATATGTCTCTGGGCCCTTTGTATATCTTCCTCAGTGAGTTGTCTGTTCAGGTCCTTTGCCCATTTTTTAATTGAGCTGTCTGTCTCCCTGGTGTTGAGTCACATTAGTTCTTTATATATTATGGAGATCAGACCCTTGTCTGAGGTATCATTGGCAATTATGTTTTCCCATACAGTTGGTTCCCTTTGAATTTTGCTGATATTTTCTTTAGCTGAACAGAAACTTTTCAATTTGATATGGTCCCATTTGTTGATTTGTTCTTTTATTTCCTTTGCCCTTGGTGAAGTATCAGTAAACATATTTCAGTGTAGGATATCCAAAAATTTACTGCCTATAATTTTCTCTGGGACCTTTATGGTGGCACTGCTTATGTTTAAATCCTTTATCCATCTTGAGTTTATTCTCATGTATAGTGTAAGTTGGTGGTCTAGTTTTATCTTTTTGCATGTTGCTGTCCAGTTCTCCCAACACCATTGGTTGAAGAGACTGTTTTTACTCCATTGGATGTTCCTTCTCCCTTTGTTAAATATTAGTTCAGCATAGAGTCCTGGGTTAATTTCTGGGCTCTCTATTCTGTTCCATTGATCTCTGTCTATTCTTATGCCAGTACCAGGCTGCTTTGATGACAGTAGCCTTGTAGTATTGTTTGAAGTCCGGTATTGTGATTCCTCCTACCTTGTTCTTCTTTCTCAAGATTGTGGTGGCTATTCGTGAGCGTTTTTGGCTCCATATAAATTTTTGAAGTATTTTTTCTATTTCTGTGAAGTCTGTCATTGGTATTTTAATTGGGATTGCATTGAATCTGTAGATTGCTTTGGGTAGTATGGGCATTTTAATGATGTTAATTCTTCCCATCCATGAACATGGTATATGCTTCCATTTATTTATATCTTCCTTGATGTCTTTCTTCATTGTTCTATAGTTTTCTGAGTACAGGTCTTTTACCTCCATAGTTAAATTTATTCCTAGATACTTAATTTTTCTTGTTGCTATAGTAAATGGGATTTGTTTTTATGCTTCTATTTCTGAAGTTTCATTATTGGTATACAAAAATGCTTTTGATTTCTGGATATTGACTTTATACCCAGCTATTTTGCTAAATTTGCTTATTAGGTTGAGTAAGTTTTTGGTGGAGCCCATCGGGTTTTGTATGTACACCATCATATCATCTGCAAATAATGACAGTTTGACTTCCTCTTTTCCAATTTGGATACTTTGATTCCTTTTTATTCTCTCATGGCTATGGCTAGAGCTTCCAAGACAATGTTGAATAGAAGTGGAGAAAGTGGACAGCCTTGTCTCATTCCTGATCTTAGGGGGAAAGCTTTTAGTTTTTGTCTGTTAAGTATGATGTTGGCTTCAGGTTTCACATATATGGCCTTTATGTTGAGGTATGCTCCCTCTATTCCCATTTTGCTGAGGGTTTTATCATAAAGGGTGGCTGTACTTTATCAAATGCTTTTTCAGCATCTATTGATATGATCATATGTTTTTTATCTTGCAATTTGTTGATGGGGAGTATTACATTTATTGATTTACAAATGTTGTACCATCCTTGCATACCTGGGATGAAGCCCGCTTGATCATGATGTATGATCCTTGTAATATACTGCTGAATCTGATTAGCCAATATTTTGTTGAGAATTTTAGCATCTATGTTCATCAGAGTTATTGGCCTGTAGCTTTCTTTCTTAGTTGTATCTTGCCCTGGTTTTGGGATTAGAATAATATTGGCCTCATTGAAAGAGTTTATGAGTCTTCCCTCTTACTGAATTTTTTGGTATAGCTTGAGGAGGATAGGAGTAAGTTCTTCTTTAAATGTTTGGGAAAATTCACCTGTGTAGCCATCTGGTCCAGGGCTTTTGTGCTTTGGGAGATTTTGGATGACTTCTTTAATTTCACTAGTTGTTATTGGCCTATTCAGGCTTTCTGCTTCTTCTGGGTTCAGTTTTGGTAGATTATACATTTCCAGAAATGTGTCCATTTCATCCAGGTTGTCATATTTTTTGTCATATAATTGTTTGTAGTAATTTCTTACAATCTTTTGTATTTCTGAGGTATCAGTTGTGATTTCTCCTCTTTCAGTTCTGATTCTGTTTATTTGGGTCCTCTCTCTCTTTTTCTTGATGAATCTGGATAAGGGCTTGTTAATTTTGTTTTATTTTTTCAAAGAATCAGCTCCTGGACCTGTTGATTCTTCGAATTGTAGTTTGAATCTCTGAGTTATTTAGTTCTGCTCTGATCTTGATGATTTCCTTCCTTCTACTTGCTCTGGGCTTTGTTTGTTGTTGCTTCTCTAGTTCTTGCAGCTTTGTGGTTACGTTGTTTTTCTAAACTTCTTGTAACCTTTTTAGGAAGGCCTGTATTACTATAAATTTCCCCCTGAGAATTGTCTTTGCTGTATCCCATAGATTTTGGGCTGTTGTATGTTCATTGTCATTTGTTTCCAGGAACTTTTTGATTTCCTCTTTGATCTCATTGTTATCCCATTCATTGCTTAAAAGCATGTTATTCAGTCTCCATGAGTTAGAGAATTTTTGTTTTTTACCCTTGAGATTAGTTTCTAGTTTCAAGCTATTGTAATCTGAGAAGGTACTTTGTATGATTTCAATTTTCCTGTATTTGTGGAGACTTGTCTTGTGTCATACCATATGGTCTATCTTGAAGAATGATCCATGTGCATTTAAAAGAATGTGTATTTTGCTTCTTTGAGGTAAAAGACTCTGTATACATTAGTTAGGTCCATTTCCTCTAGAGTGCAGTTCAATGCCACAATATCTTTGCGGATTTTTTGTTTGGAAGATCTGTCCATTGTTGATAGTGGGGTATTAAAATCCCCTACTATTAGTGTGTTGCTGTCTATGTCTTTCTTAAAGTCTTCCAAGATTTTCCTTATATATTTCGGAGCTCCTATGTTGGGTGCGTATATGTTTATCAGAGTTATTTCTTCTTAATGGATTATTTCCTTAAGTATTATGAAATGTCCATCTTTGTTCCTTTTTATTGCCTTCATTATAATATCTATTTTTTCTGAAATAAGTATTGCTACTCCAGCTTTTCTTTCGTGTCCATTTGCTTGATATATAGTTTTCCATCCCTTCACTCTCAATCTGTGTCGATCTTTGGTTCTGAGGTGGGCCTCTTGAAGACAACATATATGTGGGTCATGTTGTCTTATCCATTCGGCTACCCTATGTCTTTTGATTTACATTTAAGGTTATTATTGATTGATACTTATTCATTGCCATTTTCTCCCTTTGTGTCTGTATTCCCCTTCGCCTTTCTCTGTTTCTTCATTTTATTTGTTTACTTATTTTTAGATCAGATCCTTTAGCATTTCTTGCAATGCTGGTTTGGTAGAGATGTATTCTTTTAGTCTTTTTTTGTCTGGGAAGTTCCTTATTTCTCCTTCTATCTTGAATGTGAGCCTTGCTGGGTAGAGTATTCTTGGTTGCAGGCCTTTGTTTACCATTAGTTGAAATACTTTTTGGCAAAAAAGTATTTCCCTTCTGGCTTGAATTGTTTCTGTTGAATGATTATTTGATAGCCTTATTGGAGCCCCTTTGTATGTTATTTGTCGTTTCTCTCTTGATGCTTTTAGGATTCTCTCTTTGTCTTTGAAATTAGCCATTTTAATAATAATGTGCCTTGGTGTTAGTCTGTTTGGGTTGATCCTCATTGGGACCCTCTGTGCTTCCTGAACTTGATCAATGTTCTCACTCATCATGTTAGGGAAATTTTCTATCATGACTTTTTTGAACAGGTTTTCCATTCCTTGTTTCTCTTCTCCTTCTGGTAAGCCTATGATACGGATATTGTTACGTTTCATGTTGTCCTGCAGCTCTCTTAAACCCTCTTCAGTCTTATTCAGCCTTTTTTTATTCTTTTGTACTGTCTTGGAGTATTTGTCTACATTATCCTCCAACTCGCTGATCCGGTCCCCTGCTTTGTCTTGCCTACTGTTGATTCCTTCTACTGTATTCTTCAATTCAGAAATTGTATTCTTCATTTCCTCCTGGCACTTATTGATAGTTTCTGTATCCTTTTTTATGCTGTTGTAGCTGTCAGTAATTTCCTTATAACTTCCCTGGAGTTCTTTGAGTAGTTCTCCTGTAGTAGTTTTTTATAGTTTCTTTGATGTGGCTGAGCTCACTGAGCTCCTCTATCATCATTCTTTTGAATTCCTTATGTGATATTCCAGGTGCCTCTGTTTCATTTGGTGGTCCTTCTGGGGATTCTTCCTTTCCTTTTCGTGATGGACTGATTTTTGTTTTCCCCATTTTGGATGTCTATTCTTGCTTGCTTTTTATTTTTTGTTTTTTGCTTGGGTTAACCTGCTTTGCTTCCTTGCCTTAATTGAGCACCGTTCTGTGATAGGTGATTTGTGGAGTTAAATGTTGCAGTCTCCCAAATTTTCTCCACTTGTTTTTCTTGGTGTGTCCTTTATTTGGGCTGTTTGGTTGTATTCTGGATCTGTGGGCTGTTCTCCTGCAAGTCTCCATTGCCTCTGGGCTGTGCTACTGAGTCCAGATGCTGACCACTCCAATTCTTAGGGACCTGAAGACGTCTCGCTCTCCCTATCTTGTCCTCTAGCTGCTCTGGCACTTGAGAACACCATCAGTGTTGCTCTCTACTCTGTCACCATCAGTATACAGTTTTTTAATGCATCATCTATAAATTGCATTGTGTCACTTAAATGTTGTTTCCAAAGAATCTTGTTCTTGGCTATCAAATGAAGTTGCCAAGTGGACAATCTCAACCCTCCTAGGCTGTGTTGAAACACTGTCCTATGCAATTTACTTATGAAGAAAATATGAACAAACAACTCACTAAAAGGGTCCACCCTTTTAGTCATAGGGTAAACAAATGACTTTGACTATTGAAGCATCCATATAATAAGAAACTTAAATTCTTGGTAAGTGCTGCACTGTTAATGGAAAACATACTATGTGCCTAGTTTTTTTTGAATTTTATTGTTGTATTACATACATCCCCTTTTTGCTCCCTTCTGCCCCCCTCCCCACCCACCCATTCCCCCCAAAGTCAATCCCACCTGTTGTCCATGTCCATGGTTCCTTTATACTAGGTTCTTATCTAAACTGATCCCCTTTCTTGCCTCTGCCTCCCTGTGCCTAGCTTTTTACTTAGAAATTTACATATTGTCAGGGCAGCCTTGCTCAGAGAAATCACAGCCAGAGACTGCTGTGGAATCAAGCCATGAGTTTATTAGGGGAAGGAAAATGGGGAGCGGCAAGGGAATTGACTTTAAAGAAGTCATCTTCAACTTGACATTATCAGGTTGGGTTTTTATCTAGTGGCAATGTGCAGTTTACGTAGATACTTGTTTCAAAGAAAAATTATTTCATTAACCAAATTCCATTAAGCAGGAAGAATTAAGTGGACCTATCTGTTAAGCCGTCTGCTTTATCATCACTTAACCAGGGATCTCTGGACAAGCTAACTTCATTAACTCCTTCCTAAGAGTTTCCTGACCAGTTCCATTATCACATTTCAGCCAGTTATGTATGTAAACATTGACTGGTATAATTTTAACTAAAGTTCAGGTACAATTAAAGTCCGAAGGTATGTTCTGCCTTCATGTTAGCTATCCCTGCATCCTGACACTTACATATTTTCAAAAATTTAATTCTTTTTTTTTTTTTTTTAAGATTTTATTTCATTATTTTTAGAAAGAGGGAAAGGGAGAGAGGCAGAGAGGGAGAGAGACTTCAATGTATGGTTGCGTTTCACCTGCCTCCAGCCACAGACCTGACTGGAGACCTGGTTTGCAACCTGGTTATGTGCCCTGGCTGGGGAATCGAACCTGCGACCTTTGGGTTCACAGGCCGGCGCCTTATCCACTGTGCTACCAGCCAGGGCAGAAATTTAATTCTTATAACAATCTTACGAAGTGATTATTACAGATGAAGACACCAAGCCTCAGAAAAGCTTTACCAAGGATACACAGCTGTCCAAGCCTTCATTAAGGCCACACAAATGGCTGTATGTTTATTTACATTGAGAGCTGTCTGGCACCAAAGCCACTAACTCTATCCACTAAGCTGTAGGAACACCCTCACAGCTACTGTAAATACTGAGTAACCTAATGAAATGAATATGCTTCATGCCACCATCTTTCAATTCTTATAGCCCCATCACCGAATCAAATGTTAGTTTTTGTCTTGTTTGGGCACATCCAGCACAGTTTTTCTTCTGTTTTACTTGCTGTTCAAGTGCTGCTTGAGGCTGACAGTGACTGCTGCCTAATCACTGATTCAAGAGTCTTTGTCTTGGAATAAGTATAATGAAGTGAGAATATTTAATACATCCAACTTTTTTTTTTAATTCAGTATTTTTATTGCTACTGGATCTTATCTTTAAATATACTATTAAGTCAGAAACTTTTAAAATAAGAGGTCACTAGCACCATGACCCTGAAGCAGTTTAAAAGGAAAGAAGGCCCCACAGTATTGGATTTATTTGGTTTCCTTACAGGAATTTTTGTGGGTAGATGAGAGTTAGTAAAATTCCAATTCTAGGTTTCACTGGTATACTATTTCACCAGTGAAACCTGCCCTTGTTTGGAGTTGGTGCTTGTCCTGGACCTGGTTCAGGAGGCACCCTGTTATCTAACTATGCCATCTTTAAAGGGATCTGTGTGGGAAGGGAATTCCCCAAAAGTTATTTATACATGCAGAAGTTAGAAAAACAACTCTTCAGAAAGAGGGAAAACCAACCTATGGTCCTCCTAAAAGGTACTATCTTTAAAACAATGGGACAGAAGGACAGGTCTTCCCCAAGGGAAATACCCACTGACCAGTCCTACAGAGTAGAGCAGAGCAGAGGAGTATAAACCAGCAGTTTTAAGAGCAGACAATGGTTGCTGTACTCCACCCATGCCCTGGAACTGAATGCATGCTCTGAATTGAGACAATAGAGTTTCATTCCATAACACACAACACATCTGGTAGCTCTCCAGAAAAATATCTGGACAAATATTGAAAGAATGAATATGAGTACCTGAAAAGTTAAATGAATCCACAGTGAGTTTTTCAAGGCCAAGTGAGAGGAAATAACTATTTGGAGAGAACTGCACAAACAGGTCAGTGATTTTATTGGGACTTGAGGCAGGAGGATGAATTCCTTCCAGGGAAAGGGTATGTTTGTGATTACATCACAATATTAGGTCTGTTCTGGTATTTGGATAGACTCAAGAAAATTAACACACATTTACATTTGATAAATTACTTGCAAGGCTTGGGGTACCATCCAGTGTTTCCTTCTAGACCAAAAACTCTTTCAATGCCAGACACAGAGAAAACCCTGGGGAAATGCTGCTACATTGGATTATCCTAGTCAGTCCTAAGATCTAAATGTCTCAGATCCTTGGTCAAATCTTGCTTGAGCATGCCAGCATCAATTCTTTAAGGACTTCTGAGCCCTTTTCAGGATACAGTGAGCAGGGTCACCTGGCAATAGAATCCTTCCATTGCAGTGTGCCCTACCCAACGATACCACTTGCAGGCCAGAAGACAGGTAAGGGAGGATTTATTAGGTAGCAAGGGGAAGGGGGTAAAAGGAAGGAAGACAGGTGAGGGGAAAGGGAAGTGCCAACCCCAGAGTCCAAGGTACTGGAGATGCAGCAGTCTGTTGGGGTTGTTATACCTCTGCCTTCTCTGGTTCTGCGAGTCTAGCTGAGGCATGCAAAGTTTGCAGTTTAGCTGCAATTGTTTAGTCAATTTCAACTACAAAGTCTACAAAGCTCTGCCTGCAAAGCTGCAAACATGCAAAGCCTGAAAGCCTAGCCTGCAAAACCTAGGCTGTTTCAACTGCAAATGTTTGTGTTTAATGGCCCCACTTGCCAATTGCAAGTAGGGGTTTTCCACCTTGTGCAAACAATTCACCTTACACCTACCCACTGGGAATTACCACCTGTCTGGGCATGACCCAATAGCCTCTTCCTCCAACAGAGCAACAGAAGAATTCAGAATCAGAAGATTTAGGCTGGAGTCCAGCTCAGTTACTTGGTGTTTCTTATGTTGACCAAGCCCTGTGAACTCTCAGTTAGTTCCATGTCACTAAATTGAGGGAAATGACATCTACTCTACCTATCTCATGAAATGATTGTGATTCTGGAATAAGGTCAAGAGTTGAACAAATTCTGAAGTGGAGAGCACTATAGTCTTGAGCAGGCAGACATTTTTTGTAGCTATGAAAGAACTTAAGGAGGAAATATAACACATGGGTTAAGAGCTTGTTTAACTTTTGCAAGCTATTAGAGCAGCAATTTTCAATTTTTTTTATCTCTATGCACACATGAACTAATTAGTAAAATCCTGTGGCACATTAAAATATATATATATTATATATCTATATATCTATATATATATATATAGATATATAATATATATATATAACAAAAAACTATATAAAATATATATATATTTTTTGCTGATCTGACAAAAATAGGTATAATTTTGATTTATTCACACTAGATATGGCTGTTATCATTTTTTATTTTATAAACTATGGAAAAGAGGTCAGTGCCCCTGACTAAATAGTTAGATGTTGCATGTCCTAGATTTTTTGTGGCACATTGGTTGAAAATCACTGTGTTAGAGTGTTTGTGACATAGCACAAAATTGACTTTACCTATTACAATAGTAAAGGTGTTAGTATAGTTTTGTCATTAGGATGTGGGCTCAGGAGTCAGGCTGTCACAAAAAATTAGGAGTTCCTTCTTTCTTTCACTTGTGCAGTATTCCATTGTGTAAATGGACCAAAGTTTTTGGGTCCATTCATCTACTGATAGACACTAAGGCTGTTTCTAGCACTTGGCTATTGTAAATAGCTCTGCTATGAACATAGGGGTGCATAGGTTCTCCTCAACTGACATTACAGGATTCTTTGGGAATCATCCTAGCAGTGGAATTGCTGGGTCAAAAGAATTCTATTACTAAATTTTTTGGTTTTTTTTTTTTTTTTTTTTTTTGAGGGAATTCTATACTGTTTTCAATAGTGGCTGAACCAGTCTGCATTTCCACCAATGATGCACCATGGTTCCCTTTCTCACCAGCACCTGTTGTTTGTTGATTTGTTAATGATGGCTATTCTGACTGGTGAGAGATGGTATTACATTGTGGTTTTCAGTTGCATCTCTTTGATGGCTAGAAATGTTGAGCATGCCTATGGTCCTTTGTACGTCCTCCTCAGAAAAGTGTCTGTTCAGGTTCTTTGTCCAGTTTTTTTTTTTTTCTTTTTTAATTTTATTGTTGTTTTATTACATCCATCCTTTTTTGGCTCCCTTCTGTCCCCCTCCCCACCCACCCGTTCCCCCCAAAATAAATCCCACCTATTGTCCATGTCCATGGTTCCTTTATACTAGGTTCTTGTCTAAACTGCTCCCCTTCCTTGCCTCTTCCTCCCACCTCCCCCTAACCCTCTTCCCCCTGACCACTTAAGGCCTATTCACTGTATTCCTATATTTGGTTCTATTTTGCTTGTTGTTAGTTTTGTTCATTATTGTCCTGTAATGGGTGAGATCATATGGTATTTGTCCTTCACTGACTGGCTTATTTCACTAAGCATAATACTCTCCAGTTCCATCCATGTTGTTGCAAAGGGTACAAGTTCCTTCTTTCTTTCTACTATAAAGAATTCCATTGTGTAAATGTACCAAAGTTTTTTGATCCAATCATCCACTTATGGGCACTTAGGCTGTTTCCAGCACTTGGCAATTGTAAGTAGTGCTGCTATGAACATAGGTATATATAGGTTCTTATGAATTGGTGTTTCAGGATTCTTTGGGTATAGTCCAAGTAGTGGAATTGCTGGATCAAAAGGCAGTTCCATTTTTACTTTTTTAAGGAAATCCCATACTGTTTTCCACAGTGGCTGCACCAGCCTGCATTCCCACCAACAGAGCACTAGGGTTCCCTTTGCCCCACATCCTTGCCAACACTTGTTGTTTGTTAATTTGTTGATGATTGCCATTCTGACAAGTGTGAGGTGGTATCTTATTGTGGTTTTAATTTGCATCTCTCTGATGACTAGTGATGTTGAACATTCTTTCTTATGCCTCTGGGCCCTTTGTATATCTTCCTCAGTGAGTTGTCTGTTCAGGTCCTTTGCCCATTTTTGAATTGGGCTGTCTGTCTCCCTGATGTTGAGTCGCATTAGTTCTTTATATATTTTGGAGATCAGACCCTTGTCCGAGGTATCATTGGCAATTATGTGTTCCCATGCAGTTGGTTCCCTCCTTTGCCCAGTTTTAAATTGGACTCTTTGTCTTCCTGATATTGAGTCATGTAAGTTTGTTATATATTTTGGAGATCAAACCCTTGTCTGAGGTATCATTGGCAAATATGTTTTCCCATACAGTGGGTTCCCTTTTCTCTTTGCTGATGTTTTCTTTAGCTGAGCAGAAACTTTTCAGTTTGACATGGTCCCATTTGTTTATTTGTTCCTTTATTTCCATTGCCTTAGGAGAAATATCAATGAAAACACTGCTGTGTGGGATATCTGCAGTTTTACTGCATATGTTGTACTCTAGGACTTTCAGGTGCATGACTTAATTTAAGTCCCTTATCCATCTTCAATTTATTCTGGTGTATGGTGTAAGTTGGTGGTCTAGCTTAATTATTTTGCATGTCCCTGTCCAGTTCTCCCAACATCGCTTGTTGAAGAGGCTGTTTACTCTCCATTTTATGTTCCTTTCCCCCTTTGTCAAATATTAATTGATCACAGAGTCCTGTGTTTATTTCTGGCCTCTCTGTTCTGTTCCATTGGCTATCCTTAGGTACCAGATTATTCTGATGACAGTGTTCTTTTAACATACTTTGCTGTCTGGTTCTGTGATTCCTCCTACCTTGTTCTTCTTTCTCAAGATTGCTATGGCTATTCATGGTGGTTTTTGGCTCCATAAAAGTTTTTGAAGTATGTTTTTCTATATTTGTGAAATATGACATTGGCATTTTATTTTATTTTTTAAAAATATTTTTAAAATTTAATTTTATTGTTGTTGTATATTTTATCATTTTTAAAGATTTATTTTAAAAGATGTTATTAAATCTTTATTAAATTAAACCAGCTGGAGACCTGGCTTGCAACCTGGTTATGTGCCCTGGCTGGGGAATCGAACCAGCAACCTTTGGGTTCACAGGCCAGTGTGTTATCCACTATACCACTAGCCAGGGCTATCCTTCATTTGTAACATACATTTTATTGATTATACTGTCAGAGTTGTCCCAGTCTCTTCCCTTTGCTTCTCTACCTGGTATCCCCCTTCCCTCCAGGAGTACTCCAACTTAGTTCATGTCCACAAGGTGTGCATGTACATTCTTTGGCTTCACTCTTTTCTATACCATTCTTAACATTTCCTTGTCTATTTTGCTCCTACCAAATACACTTCTTGATCCCTGCACCATTTTCTCCTTTCTCCCCCTACCCCCTCCCAGCTAATAATCATCCAAATGATCCCCATACCTATGATTCTGTTCCTGTTCTGATTGTTTGCTTAGTTTTTGTTTTTATTTTTTAATTCAGTTGTTGATAGTTGTGAGTTTGTTGTAATTTTAATGTTCATAGTTCTGATCTTCTTTCTCTTAAATAAGTTGTTTTAACATTTCATGTAATAATGGCTTGGTGATGATAAATTTCTTTAGCTTTGCCTTATCTGGGAAGCACTTTATCTTGCCTTCCATTCTGAATGATAGCTTTGCTGGACAGAGTTATCTTAGTTGTAGATCCTTGCTTTTTATCACTTTGAATACTTCTTGACAATCCTTACTTGCCTGCAAAGTTTCTTTTGAGAAGTAAACTGGTAGTCTTATGGGAACTCCTTTTAACTCTACTTTTCTTTTGCTGGTTTTAAGATTCTTTCTTTATCTTTAATCTTTGGCATTTTAACTATGATGTGTCTTGGTGTGGTCTTCTTTGGGCACAAGTAAACTGCACAATCAGGTAGCATGCACTCTGCACCTCTAAGTTCTTTCAGTCTAGAGATGGAAATGACTTTCCAACTTTGCTAGCCCAAGGGTATTTCAATTTTACCAACCCTTGTTGATATTTTTAATTTTGTCTTTCTAAATAGAAAGAGGAGGCTAACTGACCTGGAAATGGCCAGAAGCATTGATTTCTTGTTAATATATACATGTGTAAGAGAATAGGGATCCATCTGATGAAACTTTAAGTGTTATCCAAATCAGTAATGTTTCTGGAGGTCACTAATCTGAGGCAAGTTATTTTTATTTATATTTATCACAGTTCTGTCAAAAACCCATGAAACCCTCAAATATTGGTAACTAAGGATTATTTAATGAAGGATCTATTTAGGAGGGTGGGTACAACTTATTCCGCTAACCTCTTTTTAAATATTCCTTGCAAATTCTGTAGTAGATGTTCCCTAATAGGTTCACCTTATTATATAAGGCAAGTGTATTTCATTGAAGCAAAGGGTGAACTATATCAGATCCTGTAATAAACCACTTATTTTCTCTTCAGAATTTTGTTACTCATTCTTCCAGATTTCAAGAGTGTTGCCTTTTGATGGCTAAGTTTCTCCCCAGAAATTTCTCTCAGGTGAAGAGAAAACCTTGCAAAGCTTTATCTGCCTCCTTGGAGACTGAGTGGGTTCAATGACTCATCCATACTGAAACGAAAAGGCCTATCCCTTTTGCTTACTTCATAACATATTGAATTTTTCTGCTTCTGAACATCCTATGAAGTTGACTGAGGCTTTTTTCCCCCCAAATACATTGCAATTCAACTCCTCTCTGTGCTCAAAGTTGCTTACAAAAAAGCAAAAGTATTGCTTCTGACACCATGCTCTAATAAATTTTCTGCACATAAATATCTTCCTTAGTAATTGTCTTAGCTAATAGGAGGCACTAATTAGACAGTAGAGAAGATTAAGATTTGTATAATTATCCTCCCAACTATTTGACTGCTGTGTTGGGCTTGAAACACAAATACTGAAAGCCACAGCTCCTTTTGAATAACATTCTCCCACAGTGCACATAGTCCTATGTGAATGTGTTTTTAAAATAATTTGCCCAGATTTAGCTTCATTTTATCCTTCTTAATGAAATGCTTTCAAAATCTACTTTTGTTGTGGTCTCTAGATTTCTATTAGGACAAATTAGCAAAGCCCTGACACTTTCAGTATAGGATATTTTTGCTTGAATAAGGCCTTTTGTTTTTCTCTCAGAATGTATTGGTATCTAATGCTAAATATGATCCTTAAGGTATTGGGAGAAGGAGATGTAGGTCTCATCAAGGATTATTATCTACTAGAGAAGCAACTGTTACAGGTAACATCATTAAAATATATTCATATAGGAAAAAGTTGGTTCATCCTAATGAGAAGACAGGGTATGACAAGTGAGCATCACCATCAGTAGATACAGAAAGTAAAGGAAGTGCAACTCTGCACCACTGGAGGTCACACCACAAACTCAGGAAGTCAAAGCAGACCAATCTAAGAAGGAGAAACATACAAGAAGAGTCCCCTAAAATGGGGAGACAAAGAAACACCTCCCTTATCAAAAAGAAAGGAGGAATCCTCAGAAAGACTGCTAAGTGAAATAGAGGCATGCAAACTATCAGACATGGATTATTATTCAAAATATATTATTCAAAATAATGATGATAGAAAAACTCAATGATCTCAACAAGCACAAACAAAACTAAAAACAATTCCAGGGGAACTATAAAGAACTGCAGGGAAGCTACAAGGAATATACTGAGAACTACACCAGCATTAAAAAAGACAAATAAACTATCAGTAAGAGGCAGGAGGAAATGATGAATACAATTTCCAAATTAAAAAAAAAAACACAATAGAAGGAGTCAAAAGCAGGGTAGAAGAAGCAAAGTATTGGATCAGCAAGTGGAAGGACAATGTAGAAATAATCCTAGGCATTGCAACAAAATGAAAAAAGAAAAAATGAAGAGGTTTTAAGAAAGCCACAGAACAACATGAAATGTAATGATATCTGCATTACAGAGATACCAGAAGGAAAAGAGGAGGAGCAAGGGATAGAAAACCAGTTTAAAAAGTAATAACAGGCCCTGGCTGGTGGCACTGTGGATAAGGCACCAGCCTGCAAACCCAAAGGTTGCTGGATTGATTCCCCAGCCAGGGCATATAACCAGGTTGCAAGCCATGTCTCCAGCCAGGTGGATCGCTGGAGGTAGGTGAAAGGCAACCATACATTGATGTCTCTCTCCCTCTCTGCCTCTCTCCGTTCCTCTAAAAAATAAATAAAATCTTTAAAAAAAATATAATGACAGAAAACTTCCCAAACTTGAGAGAAAAAGTCAAGTAAGTTCAGGAAGCACAGAGGGTCCCAAGGAAGTTAAACCCAAACATGCCCACTCTAAGACACATCATAATCAAAATGGCAAACTTTGGCAACAAAAAGAAAATGCTAAAAGCATACATGGGGGCTCCATAAATATTATCAGATGATTTCTCAACAGAAACATAGCAAGTCAGAAGGCAATTGCAAAAAATATTCCAAGTAATGAAAAGCAAAAGCCTCCAACCAAGACTACTCTACCCAGCAAGTCTCTCATTCAAAATAGAAGGTGAAGTAAGGAGTTTCCCAGACAAAACAAAGCTAAAATAATACATCTCCACCAAACCAGCATTGCAAGATGCTAAAGGGTCTGCTTTAGAAAGATGAAGAAAGAAGCCCTGGCTGGTGGCACAGTGGATAAGGTGCCAGTCTGTGAATCCAAAGGTTTCTGGTTCAATTCCCAGTCAGGGCACATAACCAGGTTGCACACCAGATCTCCAGCCAGTTCCATAGCTGGAGGCAGGTGAAAGGCAACCATATATTGATGTTTCTCTCCCTCTCTGTCTCTCTCCTTTCCCTTCTCTCTAAAAATAATAAATAATATCTTTTAAAAATAAGTAAATAAAAATGAAAAGAGAAAGATAGCCAGGAACACAGGCTCAAAGGGGGAAAATATCAATGAAGAAGTACCTATCAATAAAAACCTTAAATGTAAATGGATTATATGCACCTATCAAAAGACACAGGGTAGCTGAATGGATAAGAATACATGACCCACATATATGCTGTCTATAAGAGACCCACCTCAGAACAAAAGATCTACACAGATTGAAGGTGAAAGGATGTAAAAAATATTTCAAGCAAATGGATATGATTAAAAAATCTGAGGTAGCAATACTCATATCAGGCAAAATAGATTTTACAACAAAGGCCATAAAAAGAGACAAAGAAAGACAATTTCATAATATTTAAGGGAAGAATCTAGGAAGATTATATAACCCTTGTAAACATATATGCTTATAAAATAGGAGCACCCAAATAAACAAGGAAAATCTTGGAGGACATCAAGAAGGATATTGACAGCAACACACCCAAAGTAGAAGATTCTAACACCCCATTATCAACTATGGACCAGACATTTAAGCAAAGAAACACCAAGGATATTGTGTTTCTCTAGACCGAATGGATTTAATTGATACATACTGAACTTTTCACCCTAAAGAAGCAAAATACATGTTCTTTTCAAATGTACATGGAACATTCCCAAAGATAAACAACATGGTAGGACACAAAACATACCTCAATAAATTCAAGAAAATTGAAGTCATATCAAGCATCTTCTCATAACAGCTTGAAACTAGAAACCATCCTCAAGGAAAAAAAAAAAATCCAAAACATTCAAATTCATGAAACTGAATAATATGATATTATGCAATTAAATAATGAACAGGTTAACAATGAAATCAAGGGAAAAAATTAAAATATTTTGAAAAGAAATGAAAACCAGTGGGATATAGTGAAGACAATCCTGAGAGGGATGTTTATAGCAATACAGGTCTACCTAAAAAGGTTAGAAAAAGCTCATACAAACAACCTAATTATAAAGCTACAAGAACTAGAAGAGCAACAAACAAAGCCCAGAGCAAGTAGAAGGAAGGAAATTAATAAGATCAGTGCAGAATTAAATGACATAGAGACTAAAAGAACAATTCAAAGGATAAATAAATCCAGAAGATGATTCTTTAAAAAGATAAACAAAATTCACAAGCCTTTAACCAGACTCATCAAGAAAAAAAGAGAGGACCCAAATAAATAAAATAGAAATGAAAGAGGAGAAACTTAATCAATACCATGGAAATACAAAGGATTGTAAGAAATCACTACAAACAACCATATGATAAGAACTTTGACAGCCTTGGTGGAATAAAAAAAATCTGGAAATGTATAATCTTCCAAAACTGAATCAAGAAGTCGAAAGCCTGAACAGACTAATAACAAGAAGTAAAATTAACGCAGCAATCAAAGCATACCGGCACATGAAAGCCCCAGACTAGATGACTACACAGGTGAATTTTACCAAACATTTAGGGAAGAACTAACTCCCATGCTTCTCAATCTACTCCAGATAATCCAAGAAGAGGCAAGGTTCCCAAACTCTTTCTATGAGGCCAGTATTATTCTAATCCCAAAATCAAGTCAAGACACAACAAATTAAGAAAAGGACAGGCCAATATTAATAATGAACATAGATGCTAAAATCCTTAACAAAATATTGGCAAACTGGATTCAGCAATACATTAAAAAGATTACACACCATGATCAAGTGAGATCCATCCCAGGAATGCAAGGATGGTATAATATGTGCAAATCAATAAACATAATATACAACACATTAGCAAAATGAAAGACAAAAACCCTATCATATCAATACATTCTGAAAAAGCATTTGATAAAGTATAACACCCATTTATGATAAAAATGCCCAGAAAAATGGGAATAAAGAAAGCATACCTCAACACAATAAAGGCCATATATGAGAAACCTGCAGACAACATCATACTCAATGGGCAAAAACTAAAAGCTTTCCCCTTAAGATCAGGAACAAACCAAGTCTGTTCATTCTCTCCACTTCTGTTCAACATAATTTTGCAAGTTCTAGCCTTAGCTATCAGACAAGAAAAGGGGATCAAAGGCATCCAAATTGGAAAGGAGGAAGTAAAACTGTCATTATTTGCAGATGACATGATAGTGTACATACCAAGCCCTATAAAACCCACCAAAAACCTACGTGACCTTATTTATTACTTTTTTAGAGAGAGGGGAAGAGAGAGAGGCAGAGAGGAGAGACATCAATATATGGTTGCCTTCCACCTGCCTCCAGCTCTGGACCTGGCTGGAGACCTGGCTTGCAACCTGGTTATGTGCCCTGGCTGGGGAATCGAACCAGTGATCTTTGGGTTCACAGGATGGCACCTTAACCACTGTGCCACCAGCCAGAACTTATGGTAAATATTGAATAATGCCTTTCAATATTCAATAATGCTTTGTTGTCTGTCCACCTATCATACCCCAAAGCAAGATAGATTCCCTTATAAATTTACCTCCACTGTAGCTCTCTGAAGGTCAGACCCACTGCCTTACACTCATCATATTTACTTTTTTCAACTTGTCTCCCCTATTTTGGAATCCTTTCATCCTCAGTGCCATCACAGATCTCTGATCACCAGACTTCCCTATGGAGGGTAATGACTACTAAGTGTCTTGCTGATGCTGGTGTCCTCTTATCACTACATCCTTTCCTGCTTAGTGAATACAGTGTCTTCTAGGAACTCCAACAGAAAACTAAGTGGTTGGTGGTGGGTTTCTGTCCTTCCACGATGTATTAAATTAAAGGCTTTTATCATTTACCACAGAAATTCAGGCATTTTAAATTTTACTTAGTATGGACCATAACTTACCTCAGGTTTTCAAGAGCTACCCTGCTAGAATATTAGCTCCATCTCCCAAAGTCTTGTCAGGATGTTAAATCCTAAATCACAAAGAGTGCCCCTATATTTATAAATTTTGTGTTTTGTCAAACTTTATGCACTATTCGTCCTTTGATGTAGAACCCTCAAGACATAGTCCCAACATTCTCTACCAGCTCCTCTCAGTGCGAATTGTCCAGGTATCACATTTTACATGGAGTGTGACTGCTACCCTGCCTCAGGCCTAGCACTTCCCCAGAGGGGTAATGATAAGAATTAATACTAGTTAATAGTTTGATGACCATGGGAGAAAATGACAGTAGAACATGAGTGATCACATGCAGTTTTGCAAAGCAGAGATTTCAAAGTCATCTTCAACCAAAGAGGAAGTGCTGGCATTTGACAGAACAGTAGGCCATTTTAAAGGACCAAGAAATTAGAGAATCTGCCATTCAAGATTTTCTAGTTCATTAAGTCTTTTGTCTCAGGGTCAACCCCTTTCTAATCAGAACTCTGTCTTAGCACAGTAGAATTATTGGAATTCTTTATACTTAAATACTTCCCCAGCCTGTTAAACATGTGAGCTGTTGCACTGACACAAGTATCTCCTTCTAATGGTATACAATCCTAGTACATGAGCAGTGAAAGTGTTAATTACTGCACAATAGAGATAAAAATGGCAGTGGAGTAAGGGGAAGCTATGCTAACCTCCTCCCAGGAACAAAGTAGAATTACAAATAAATTATAAAACAATCATCCTGAGCAACCAAATGAAAATTAGCTTGAGAGAATCCTCAATCTTACAGAAGAAAATACACCACTACATTGAGATTGGTAGAAAGAGAGGGCTGGCTGGCATCCCATGGGAAGTAGCTAAAGTTCCAGAAGGATATTTCAGCATTTCTCACATCCTGAGAACTGTGGGGTCTAAACCCATTTGAGCTCCCAAGACTAGAGCACCAGAAATGTGAAAGGAACCCATATAACATCTGGCTGTGAAAAGCAGCAGGGTTTCTATCCACTAGGGAAAGACAGCTAGAGAGACAGACACTCTTTTAAAGAGCCAATGCAAAAAAAATTATGCTTGCAGCCAATTACCCTGGGCTCCAACAAAGGGAGGGAAGAGTGGGCTAGAGTTGTATGAGGAGAATCTGGGGCTGGGGGTCCTGTGGAGAGAGCTAAAGGGTCAGGAGCCAGGACCCTTTGCTGAGTCATCTTCCGTAGTACAGAAGCTATCTTTCTCAGGTAGAGTACTCCCCTCCATGTGACATCAGCCTAGGGAAAAGCACAAGCCCCATCCACAGGAATACCTCTTGCCTTACTCTATGGGGCTTAAGCCATGCTAAGCACAGCTAGAAGCTCTTTTAGCAATTAAGCCTAATATAGTACAGCATGTAGCCAGAGGCAGATCACTGGTTGCAGGCCAGATGCTGGTAAAATTCAACCTTTGGTGCATAGCTTGGTCCTTTCAGCATGCACTCAGGCCCAGCAGAGGAAGCCACAAAACTTGGATTGTTGATAGCTCCAAACAGGTTGTCTAGGCCAGTTACAGTCAGCATCTGTGATAGGCCTGAACAAGAGTCTCTGACAAACTACCTAATGCACAGAATAAAACACAAAAGGCAGCTGAAAGGGGAAGACAAAGAAAGTTCTCAGATGAAAGAACAAGAGAGTTCTCCAGAAGAAGAGTTAAGTGAAATCAATGCAAGCAATTTACCAGATATGAAGTTAAAAACAATTAATATAATGGTGCTCAACACCATGAAAAAAGACATGTAAACCATAAAAAAGGACCACTCAGAAATAAAGAATGCACTATCTGAAATATATAATACACTGAAAGAAATAAACAGTAGGTAAGATGAAGCAGAGGATCCACTTAGCAATTTAGAAGGCAAGGTAAAAACAAAAAATGCTCAATCAGAGAAGCAAAAATAAAAAAGAATTTAAATAATGAAGATAGTTTAAGAGACACTTAGGATAACATGAAGTGTAACAAACAACATCTGCATCATGAGAATACCAGAGGAGAAGACAGAGAGCAAGGGATTGAAAACCTATTTAAAAAAATAATAACTGAAAACTTCCCTCACCTGGTAAAGAAAAATGCACACAAGTCCAGGAAGCAGGGAGAGTCCCAAATAAGATGGACCCAAAAAAGCCCACATGAAGAAACATCATAATGAAAATGACAAAGATTAAAGAAAAAGAGAATGCCTTAAAAGTCACAAGAGAAAACAGTTACTTACAAAGGAGCTCAGATAAGACCATCATCTGATTTCTCAAAAGAAAGACCAAACCAGAAGAGATTAGCATGAAATATTCAAAGTGAGCAAAGCAAAGTTACAACCAAGGTTACTTTACCCAGCAAGACTATCATTTAAAATTGAAGGACAGACAAAGAGCTTTCCAGACAAGAAGAAGCTAAAGGAGTTTAACACCAAACCAGCATTATAATGAAGATTAAAGGGCTTGCTTTAAAAAGTAGAAGGAACAGGATAATAATAAAAACAGAGAAATATAGTTAAAATGGCAATAAATACATATCTATCAGTAATCACTTTAAATATAAATGGCTTAATTGTTCCAAACAAAAAACATGGCCTAGCTGAATGGACAATACCCATGTATGTATATGTTAACTCCAAGAGACCCACTTCAAAAGTAAATACACACAGACTAAAAGTAAAAGGATGGAAAATGATATTTCATGCAATTAAAAGGCAAATAGGGGGATCTCCAAGATGGCGACAGAGTAGAGAGCAGTGCTGATGGTGTTCTCGAGTACCAAAGCAGCTAGAGGACAGGATAGGGAGCGTGAGACGTCTTCAGGACCCTAGGGACTGGAACGGGCAGCATCTGGACACAGGGGAGCAGAGCCCAGAGGCAGAGGAGGCCAGCAGGACAGTAGGTGAGGCGTTCCCGACCGAACCGGCCGGCGGGCCGAGGTCGGCTCTGGGCAGGAGCGTTTGACTGGGGCCAGTTCCGGGCTCGCTGGTGACTGGAAGTCTCAACAGAGAAGTGCGGGCAGCGAGGGCGAACGCCGTAGGGAACGCGGAATTGAACTCTTGCAGGGGAGGGACTGTGTGATAAACTCACTCCGGCAACGGGGAGAGGAGGCTCCGCGCGGGGCTAGAGGCGGAGGAGAAGAGTCCTGTGGGAAGCCGGAGTGGGGGAGCGGGAAGTGCACCAGCGGAGTGGCGAGAGGGCCGAAAAACGGAGCTGCTGGGCCGCTGGGGAAACAGCAGCTAGAAGCCCCTGTGAGGGGGGAGGCCCAGCCCTGTGCAACCACACAGGCCCCCAGGCTCCGCCAGAAACTCCAAACAGCGAGCCAGTGAGCCAGAACTAGTGGCAGGGGTAACTGACCCGCCATTGCCGGAGACAAAGGCGGCACCGCCCACGCCTGGGAGGGGCTCATCACAGAGGCTGCGTAAAGGACTCCACGGAGAGCTGATTGGCTTGGAGGCGTGGTGCTCGCCCCAGAAGGGCGGGACACTGTAGGCGACCAGACAGCGTTGACTGACAGGCCTGGCCTCCTCCCGGAACTGTGGGGGCGGGACCAGTTGTCACAGGGACCAGCGAAATTGCGGGCTGCCCTGCAGAAGTGCTGGGAGCGAGTCCTGGGCAGGAACCTCTGCCAGGAGTGGGAGGGGGCTCCCTGTGGGCTCCAGAACACCGGTAGCCCTAAAACCCAGCCAGGCTGCTGAAGGCCCAGCCTACCTGGGGGCAGACACTCAGAATCAGCCCTACTGCGACAATCAGAGGCCCTGCCACGCGCCAAGACCAGCTAGAATATAGACTATAGACTGTGAAGTCCTGACCAAGAAAAAGAGGCAGCATCAGGAAAGGGATTGCTGCCAATCTCAAGCACCTGAATTATACCGAGAGCAATATGAACTATTAAGCCCCAACATATCCTATGCAAAAATTACTCCTCACATATTCTTAATCCCCCCCATACCTCAATCCACCTAAATACCCAAGACCCTCCCCTACTCTCGAATTAAAGTCTATTCACTCTGTGGCTATGACACATTCCCAGTCCTCAATCTAAGTATTCCTCCCTTCCCCAGCCTTTCTAAACCCATTCTTTATTCTCTTCTTCCTTCCTCTTTTTTCTTTTTCTTTTTTTTTTTTATTTTTTCTTTTCCTTTTCTTCCTGGTAAAGCCTACAGGTTCTGGGTCCACCTGGACCAATCAGAAATCATAAAGGGGGAACACACAGCTAAAACGTTTCTTTATTAATATTGATTTCTCTTTGTCTTGTGACTTTCACCCCCCATCCCTATTTTTTTTCTTTCTTTCTTTCTTTCTTTCTTTCTTTCTTTCTTTCTTTCTTTCTTTCTTTCTTTCTTTCTTTCTTTCTTTCTTTCTTTCTTTCTTTCTTTCTTTCTTTTTTT